>JAQIWE010002092.1:0-13992 GCA_034698565.1 Campodea plusiochaeta | reverse complement strand
CAAGTCCTTGAGTATTAGATTTAAATTATGTTCCAAGCTATTATGGAAAATATCAAAATTATCAATCACATTCATTTTTTTCATAATTTATTTCTACAGACCCGGGTTTCGAATTTTACAAATTCATCATTAGGGTCATCTACAACAAATAGAAAAACAGATGTATGGATTATAATTTCTGTTTTTCTATTTGTTGTAGATGACCCTGGTGATGAATTTTGTGAAATTCGAAACTCAGGTCGGTAGAAATAAATTATGAAAAGAACTCTAAGGCAGATTTTATCTCACAAAAATATTATAAAATTTTATTGAATAATAAATAAAAAAGATTTACTGTAGTTCTGAATAAAAAAATACATTTTTCAAATTTGCAAAAGAAAAAAAAAATCAATATTCCGATAAATAACTTTAACCTTACCCTCAAAGCGAACTGTTCAGCCTCCGCAAGCTCACTATACTGACTCTCAAACTCCTCCAGTTTCTTTAAAACATCAGCAGGTGGCAGTTGAAGCAGTAATTGCTCTAAGATACTATCAGTTAAAACTTCATCGTCACATGAGAGTATACAGTCTCTGATCTTATCGTAGCTTAGATGTTTCAGGCAGCCTCCAAGTAATATGGAGATGTTCTGAGCTGATTTCGAGTCCAGGACTTTCAGTTCTGGGAATGGGAGAAAAGGAACGTGGAATTGTAAGACAATATTTTCTGGGTTTTGAGAGAATAATATGTTTATTTAGCCTACATACTCTGTTTACATATAGTAAGTCGACAAATGCCACAGAATAACAATATCAAATTAATTACAATAAAATATTTTCGAATTTGTGTTTTTGTGTATATATGGTTATGGAGAATGTGGATGGAATCCTTTAGCATCTTTTCGAGCTCTTTCCACGGTGACATACAAGTAATTTTACGGTTTTTCTCGATGAAGTTACGAATATTTATCTACTGGTCAGATTGACTGGTGAAAATTCAATTCTACTGGTCAAAAAGTAAAGTGACTAGACTGAGCCCAGCAGACCACCGGGAATTTCGAGCGCTGAATTACAGAATGATAATAAATCTCCTGTTTTTAAAGAAAGTGGCTATCTCTAAGCAAATACAGTGACCTGTAAAAGTACTCCATTTAAATATAATTTACCTTTAATCTTTTTACTCTGCACTCTCTCTCCTTCCCCATCCCTATTAACTTTATTTGGAGGTCTGGATGAAAACTTCATTGTTAAACCATTAAATAAGTCCGATGATTCTAACCTATCTTCTTGTACTTTAACCCAGAAGGCTTTCTCCGTCATCTTCTGTGGTGCAACGACCTTCCAGTTTACTTTCTTCATCGGAGCGGATAAGTCCCATTTCTTCTTGGGTTTCATGCCTAGAATGAAGGGAAAAACAATTTTGTGATTTTTTTAGCTATATTTGAGTCATTTTTTTATTCAGGGTGGTAGTGTCTCATCTAGAGTGTTTTAGAAGGGCACAGCGAATTGCCCTACTTCTTGGGCGCCCTGCCCTACTTTTACGGCGCCATTGTACTATAAGCCGTTTATATGCGAAAATACCAACGAAATATAGTCATTGTATACATCGTTTCAAAGATCTCGACGAGATCTTTCAAATGGTGTGTAAGTCATTTAAATCGGTCTAAAAAATTGAGGAAGAAATGCTAAAAAATGCCAAAGAATCATTTATGCGATCATTTTACGTGCCCTGGCAATTTGTTATTAGGCCTACTTAAAAATGTGCCCACTTTAACCAGAATGCGTGCTGCCCCCGATAAATTCTAGATAAAATACTTGAGGTTGGAATGTCTTGCATATTACTGTCTGTAATGGGTTTTAAAGTTTCAAAAATTGGTAGGTGTAGTAATTTCTCAAATTTTCAATTAACATATTTTAGCTTTTTTCAAGAGAACATCAGCTTTATAGCTCAGAAAACAACAAAGTTTTTTCCCTTAATTTTTTAGAAATTACAACTATTTTAGGATGTTTTAAAGTCATATTGCTACAGCATGGTCTGCAGGTGTAATGATTTTTTTTTTCAGAAAAAAGAACAAAATACTTTGAACAAGTTTAAAGAATTTCCAAAATTAAAAGTTCTCTTAAATTTAAATCTACTGTACAGTCCACATTTTAATGATTAATTCCTCTATTTTCTATATAATTATACAGAAAATAGGCATAAATCACAAATAAGTAAAAAAAAAAATTGATCGTAACCCTTGTTGCTTTAATGATGTATTCTTATGATTTTCAGTATTTATAGCACACATTAACATAAATGGATTCTACTAGTTAACTCATCTTTGTCTAAGGACAGACTAGTGTCTCATCTAGAGCGTTTTAGAAGGGCGCAGCGCCCTGCCCTACCGTACTTTTAGGGCGCCCTTTTGCTATAATAATCACACCCATGTTTCAAGACCATTTATTCACGAAAATACCAAGGAAACATAGTTGTTAGGCCCTATCAACACCGTTTTAAAGGTCTTCATGAGATCTTTCCAATGGCGTGTAAATCATTTAAATCGGTTTAAAATTGAGGAAGAAATGTTAAAAAGTGTCAATGAAACATTTATACGATCATTTTACATGCCTTAGCAATTTGTTATAACGTAAAAATGTGCCCACTTTAACCTGAATGAGTCCAGCCCCCGAAAAATTCTAGATGAAACACTAGGACAGACTCTTTATTTACGAACAGACCACAACACAAACATTGGAATCACAGAACAAACAAAACCTCTCAAACTCACCGAACGGCAACACATCCATTTTGGGTGGCGTCGGGGTGAACATCCCTGGTGGAGGTGGGGGTCCTCCCGGGGTTCTCATCATGGGCGGAGGTGGTGGTCCCCCCATTCCTGGCATCATGGGCGGTGGGGGTGGTCCTCCCATTCCTGGAGGAGGGGGAGGTGGCGGGGGACCTTTCATTCCAGGCATCGGGGGAGGGGGCGGACCACCTGGCATTGGAGGGGGTGGGGGACCACCTCCTGGAGGGGCAGGGGGGAGGATTATGCCGCTCTGTGAAAAGAAATTTTCAGTTAGAAATGGATTGTAACGAAATTATAACAAAAGGGAATTTCAAAAAAGAAACGATCATTGTCAAAGTGTTGATTCTTTTAAATTTATAATCTAAAGCTGCCTTAATAGATTTTCGGAGATTCAGTGACTTTTCTTGATAATAATTCATATCAAACTTATGGATTAGACCACTTCAAAACACAATAAAATACTGGATTTTTTTGTATGTTATACTTCCCTTTCTCAACATATTGTTTTTTGAAAATGTTTGTATGATAATATAGCAAACGAAACGTCAATCCAGTATTTTATCGTGTTTTGAAGTGGTCCGTCTAATCCATAAGTTTGATATGAATTATTCTAAAGCTGCCTATTGGTTCATCCTTAGTTTTTCAATGTGTACTATGAGTCTATGTAGTATGACTTATATCTTCATGAAAGAATCAACAATTTCTTTGTAATTCTAAACCAATCATGAAATTACATACAGGCAGCAAACTTTCATTGTTAAAATTTAACATTTAGTTTCAGTTCAAAGAAATTTAGCAGTTTTTATGTACAGGTCTTTACTTTAAAAAAAAATACCATACACTCATTTATTTATAATTATATAATCTAACAGTACATTTGTGCTGAAGTCCGTATTTTAATCCTGTGACATAAATATAATATTTATTCACAATTCCAAATCAACCTTAATATATAAATAAATGAAATATCACAAAACACAATACGGTATTTAAAATAATTGAGTACATGACTTACATTAGCAATTTGTTGCACTACTCCTCCCGAACTGGTTATTCCTTGTTGTAAATCTGATATTTTCTTTTCTAATTGTGATATTCTTGCATCTGCTTCCTGTTTCGTTGTTATAGCTTCCTCTAGTTTATTCGTCATTTCAATATAATTTAATTTCTCCTCTTCTTTTTTCTTTTCTGGAATCATACAATGTAAAAATAATGTCTTAGTAGGGATTAAAACAAACTTATTAAGCTAGATTTAAGTCAAAGTCGGAAAATTCAAGTTAGAACTATGAAAACTTTTAAAGGGTTACCAGCAGATAATTCATTTCTTGTTCTCTGTAATTTTATTGTACGTTACATTATTAAAAAAAATATTGAATTTTTTTTGACATTTTTTGATCCAACAGATCAAAAGATATTTCTATTTATAGAAGTTGAGAAAGTTCTACAAGGTAGCACAAATTGAATTGCTTATCTCTGCTACCATGCAAATATATGCAAATTCGTCACTGAAAAACACATATCAGAACATATGTATGAAGAAGTAGCAAAAGTGACTTAACAATAGTGCAAATTAATCATTTTATTCACATAACATTAGTTGTCTTGTTTTCAGCCAAGTCTTCTCTGCTACCTTACGGCTTATTTTACAGCAGGTGAATATCTCCAAAACTGCCGATTTTTGGGAGACAAGAAAAATAATACGAGTTATTTATATCAAGAAGACTAGTATCATGTTATAATGTCAGAAAAGTCAATTTAGCTGCAAGTAACGCTTTAAACTAATGAATTTTTCAAACAAAATAAAATATTAATTTTTCTTAAAATTTTATGATAGTCATGCTGTTTACTCTTGCCGAGTGAAATTTTTCTATCAATGTGATGCCTTCGTTTTTTTCCAGGAAACTAATAATCTACGTCTATCTATCAGACAGACACACTACTTAGGCTGATAGACTATTACAGTCCTTGCCCAAATATCTGGTTCAGTAAAAAACAAATTAAAAAAATAGACCTAGCTTAATTAATCAGCAATCCAATTTAAAAAAAAGTTCTAAATGAATCAAAAATAAAATTATCATTTACAATAAAAAAGTCTATATTTGATTATGTTACAGCCTGACAATGTGTAAAACTTTTGGCCTACAGTCAAAAGCCTATATTTAATTAAACAATCAAAGGATATTTACCCAAAAAATTGCAAGTCTATTAGAGCTTACAGGAAAAATAAATTCTGATTCTATTTTAACTAACCTTCATCAGCAATATGCTCAATAAGTGGTTCCACGTCAATATTAAATCTTCTGGAAGACCTGAAATCCGGATCGCAGCCACTTTTATGCAAAACAATCTGTGACACGCATTCTTCTATCAACTTATAATACGCAGGACGCGCAAAAGCATCGTCGCGGATACACAATAAATGCTGAAGTATCGAGAGAAAAGAGGGTTCTGCTGAAGTTTCAGACACAATGTTTTTGAGTAGTTCGTAGCAATCGTTTAAGTCCTCAAAGTCCAGACGGAAGTTGTCGAATCGAGCTTGGAAGTCGTCAGCGTCACGTTCTTTGTTATCGTTGTATATGCTCAGTTGGGTCTGGAGGTCGGCGTTCAAATCGTTTTCGATACTCTGGAATAAAGATGGTTTTTAAGGTTATTTTTAGTCGAAGAACTGTTTGGAATTAAAGGAATTTAAAATGGAGGCTTTTAAAAATTATGTTTTAAATTATTTCCTGTTCGTTATTAGTCAGCGCTTTACTAATTTTTCAAATTTGGTTGTGATACAATTGGTAAATCCATAAATGAAACAAAATCTTTGTCAATATTTCAGCGAAGATCCTTCACTTTTATCAAGACAGTATAATATTTACAAAAGTTGACATTGAGATATGAACATTAAGTACATAGTTTGTTAATTATACACGTCCAGTTTTTTAAATTGTAGGGACCATATTTGTCGTTCCTGCCATCTTTCTTCAACTTTATTACTTCCATTGATTCTCTGATGTTACGTTCTCTCCACGTTTTAGCTTATAATTTATTGCTGACCATTGAATAACTCATGTACAATACAATTTAAATAGTGAAATTTCATTCTGATTTTTCTTTTTTCTTCCAGTTGGTGGTGTTAAAAATGAATCAACACTGTATTTCTTTGGCAACATGCATCATACTTCTAATCATCACAGCATGTGTAACGTCAATGATTATATTTCCTTCGTCGAGTGAAGAATTGTCACCACGACCATACGACGTTAGAAGAGAAATGGCTCCATTATTGCAATGGAGACATCTCATTGATGTTTTGGCAGATAAAAATGGATGTCCCTGTGGATTCCGTAGAGATCAATATGGACAGTGTAGAGAAATCATGTTCGATAAAATTGTTTGTTAATAAATTTATTTTATTTTTCATGTTGAAATTTTTACTTTATATCATGCTTGTATTGTTTAGATAAGATAATAGTCATTTGCAAAAATTCAGCACCAGGTTTACAATAAAAGTTTCTTTCAAAGGGTTACTACTTGCAGCTAAATTGACTTTTATTATATTATAACATTATATAAGTTTTCTTGATATAAATAACTCATATAATTTTTCTTACCTCACAAAAATCATCGGTAGTCGAAATATTCACCTTAGAAAATGCAAGAAAATAAGCTATAAGGTAGCGGAACCAGCAGCATGGCCCGAAACATGACAACTGCTGATATACGAATGAAATGATTAATTTGAATTATTTTAAGTCAGTTTTGCTACTACTTAATAGATATGTGTTTTTCAGCGAATAATTTGCATATTTTCGCAAGGCAGCGAAATTAAGCAGGTCGAATGGTGCTACCGTGTGGAAAATCTTTTGACTACAATATAAACAGAAATATCTTTTGATCCGTTGGTAAAAAAAAAATGTCAAACTTTTTGTAAAACTTCTTTAATATTATAACGTACAAGAAAATCACAGAAAACGGAAAATTCGGAGTACCCGTTACCCGAAATTTCAGTCAATAATACGTAGTTAGTTCCTAACAGCTAGGCATTGGAATATATAGTACTTATTAATGTAGTACAGTATAAGCTGAATGAAAAAAAAAACTGCACAAAAGTCTACATCAATAAATTTATATTTACATTTCGTAGGTATACAAATAATTAATTTCTTTCAAAAATAATTTCATATGTTTATAAATTATCATATTTATTTTTACTTTCAGTATAACTAACGTAAGTTTACTCACGAGTCAGATGATGTCTCGCTTGTGCAAAGAATGTTAAATAAATAAAGGGGTTAATAAGCAGTTTTATTTTAAAAACTGATTATCAAATCACAGAGTTATATCGGTAAGTGAAATATTTTATAAGTTACTATATCTTTACTCTTCAGTTCTGTTGGAGTTTTTGGTATTCTATAATTATAGACTAGAGGTCTGCAAACTGACACAAATATCAACAAACTGATGGAAATCCACTTGTATAGGTTGCAGCTAATATTAGATTTTACAATTTTGAACAACTTTTTTTCGCAAATACCTGTTCCAGGTGTACATTACAATATGATTAATATTTCAAGAAGGTATATTTGGAAATAATAATATTAAAAATGATTTCCAACCACGAAACACTTTTGAGTGTTTCTGCTCCTTGCTTATCATTTTCATTTGGGTTTACTTTAGTATTACTCGGATAGGTCAATCTCCATCTCCATTCTCGGTTAGGTTAGGTTAAGTTCATATTAGGTTCGGTTCTGAAAGCCCTTTTATAGACCCGGGATGACAGTAAAGTATCCCCTTTCATTTTTACTTTCATTCCCATTCGTTTGGTCTTTCCTATATTTTTGGTTAGATTTGTGGTAAATTGTGCAAGGGGGCTTGTAATGCTTGCCTGATGGAAAAAAATCGGGCATCCCACAAGGCGGCAGGGGGAGCAGACGGAGCGACTGATCTCCCTGTTAAATTTGACAGGGAGCGTCACTCAGCTAGTAATATTTGTAAATTTACTTATTGGCATAGAGATAAAGTATAAATAAAATGTTAATAATGAAACTTCATAAATCAATATTTTAATTTTCAGATCTCAGTTCATCTAAAATGGATTCTACATCTGTTTGTCATGTTTACACTGAGGAAACATTTAGTTGTGATTGGCGAATAAGAAACTACAATAAACTTCTTGTAATCGCCAGCAAACATTCTCAGGATTTTGAACTCACATCACAACTACTCTTTGTCAAGCTAGGCAACAAATCAGTTTGCTTCAAATTACATTTATTTCCTATAGTTCGACATTGTCCTCAAATTAATTGGACTTTAGTGTCATGTCCTCCAGAAATCCAAAAGTGTTTGATATTCCTCAAGTTTGAAGTTTCAATTTTAACTGCAGATAGAGATCAGGTTTATCATACCGTTGGTCTTACCAATCCAGTACGTATGTGCGATTCAGAGCTTATTTCACTGCATATCGATATTGCTGATAAATCTGAATTGCTTCTTTCAAATGGAGTTCTGAATCTCAGTATAACAGGTTAGTGTTGTTATAATAATTTGTAGTGTTCATCTTTTTTATTTATAAGTGTATTATCATTTGACAAATTGAAATGTAACAGTGTTAAAGGTCTATTCTATCGAAGGGAGTAGCGAAGGTATAAAGAAGGGCAAAACGTGCTGAGCATTTGATAGAAAATGAACAAAGTTCAAAATTTCTAAATTTTCACAAAAATTTCTATTTTCTGCTTTTAAATTGAAAAGTAGCAATTTTTTCGGATATTAACCTACCGTCCACCCAAACTCTGAGTGTACGGGGCAAGACAAATTAGTTTTAAAAAAAGTAAATTTTACCGATTTTTTGTCAAAGTTAAATATTTATGATACCTGGAATTAATTTTGACATCCTCTCGTTTTTGGACTGGTTAAGCCCTTGTATCCACCCGTATTTTTTCATTTGTTGTCTTTTTATTTCCAACTGAATAGATATTTTATGCCTCCATTATTTGACGATGTTCCTGAATTTCAGAACATTTGACAAAATATTCTTCTCCTTACTTCCAGGGTTGAAAAAAAAACCGGATTTTCTTTTTAAAAAAAAAAAAAAAAAAGCCCAGCCCGGTGGATCTTATTGGGCTTTATTGTTTCTTTATTTGTTTTATTAATCTGAAGAATTAAGTAATCTGTTAGATAATTTTCTTAAACTGTGATCACTTAAATATCTTTTTCTTACATGTTCAGATTTTCATAAATTCCTAAAATTGTGCGTTTAAATTATTTTTTGTTCCAATTAGTCGAAGTGTTAATGAAACAGAATAAATAAGGAAAATTTACCAAAATATAAAACCCAAAGGAGGAAGAAAAGATATTTTTTTAGTTTTGATACAAAAATAAATAAAAATTACATGAAAAAATTAAAAAACCAGGGGTGGGTTTTTCAGTCCAATCAAACCCAGTTTTTCTTTTCGGCAGGGGAAAATTGTAACAACCCTGCTTACTTCTAAAAACGAACAAGTTTCAATAGCAGATTAACTTAGTTCAGTACTTTCTTTGCTTCAGTACAATAACAGTTTGTTATCGAGAAAGTTATTAAATGAATTTCCTCATCTTAAAAGTTAATTTCATCTTACTAAAACATTTCAAAATTCGTTATATATTTCTAAATTATTAATGTAAAGGCTATTAACTTATAGCTTTTCCTGTATTAGTACGGGCTAGTTTAAATCTGACGGATGGACTATAAAATTCTCGAGAATATATCAGACAGGAGATTAACTTATCCGATACAGCAAGGAGATTGACCTATTGATGATAAAATATAGACCTTTCCAAGCTGAAAATTAATGTAATCAAAGTTATCGAACCTTATACCAAGCAATAGTGAGAGATTTATTAGCTTAATCCATCTGGCAAGTGTGACCAAATAGTTTATAGTTTATATACTGATATAATTCTTCTTCAAAATTATGGATAAGACCATTTCAAAACACAATAAGATAATGGGGTTTGCTATTGTTTTGAAGTTGTCTAATCCATAATTCTGAAAATGAATTATCAACAAGAAAAGCCAACGAATCTCCGAAAATGAATCAATAATATAGTTCAGGAGGGGTGTTTATTTACATACTCTGTTTACATAATAGTAAGTTGACAGATGCCACAGAATAACTATATCAAATTAATTACAATAAAATATTTTAGATTAGATTTTTGTTTTGGAATAGATATGGTTATGCTGATTGCGAATATACTGTTTATTTTCACTGATAGGTACATTATCAGCATGGGCATTAGATGAGAATCCCCAACAAAACATTCATATAGAAGCTCCAACACTTTCAGCACAATTAGGAAATGTTTTACAAAAAGAAGAATTCTGTGACGTAGTCATTGTTGCACGCGGGAGGAAATGGAACTGTCACAAAGCTATATTGAGTGCTAGAAGTCCAGTTTTCGAACGCATGTTTCATCACGAATCAATGGAAAGTATTAACAATCTCGTTGAAATTCGAGATATCGAAGAAGATGTATGTGAACAATTGATACATTTCATTTACACTGACAGCTGCCCACGATTGAGTGAAATGCCAGAGAAAATACTTTACGCCGCAGAGAAGTACGATTTGACTGGTCTTAAAACTATGTGCATAGATAACATGGTGAGAAATATAAACGTCGACAATGCAGCTATTTATCTCTTGAATGCTTACAGTTATAATTTAACAGAAGCAAAAGAAAGTATGCTGATGTTTGTGCAAGAGAATGCCAGAGATGTGATGAAATCTGAATCTTGGATTAGTTTACAAAATGATGATACTTTCAAATCAATTGCCGTTGAATTAACAAATGATATTCTCAAGATGAGGATTGGTGAGAAACCAGAAATTCACAGATCAGTCGCTAATGAATATTTCTGAGACTGAAGTAATTGTGATTATATTTTCCCAAAACTTTTGTGATTCATCTGAATAAAGGTTGTTTTCTTCATTTTGTAGCTTTAAAGAATAGGTTATTTCATTATATTTCGCTAAAAACTACAATACAGTCAGCTATTTTTGTACATTAACTCAGTCAATTATCATTCCAACAGTACTAAAACGAACTTATTAACATTTTTACAATTCGCATTTTGTTAATACCCATTATTTTAAGGGCAGAGGATTTAAACTTAAAATTAAATAAGATAATAAAAAAACTTTTGCCAATCTCTCAAATATGATAATAAAGATACAGATGATGCACCGAAATAGGATTTCCTTGCAGAAAAAATTATGTAATTTTAATTGTCATATGCGGTATTTCCAAAACAAGTTTCACCTGGCCACGAAAACTGATCGGAGTTTGTGAAAAAATGAAACATTAATACAATCTGAATTTTTGAAGATATTCGTAAAAAAAGTTCAGCCATTTTTTTTACACTCTGACACCAATGTATCTGAACTGCTATATGAAAAACTCTACTCATGTCTATAACACACTTTTTACCGTCATCAATACAATTTTGGAAAACTTTTTGTCTCCAGTCGTTTCCCGTTTATTCTACATAAATTAACTTACAAGAAGCTTCGTGGTTACGTCATAGTTCATTTCACATTTTCTTCCAGATCTTGGTCATGTCGCTCGCTATTTTCAAATTGGAAGTTTCTCAGTGTTCAAATGGCATAAACTTAAGGTTCTTTTGAATATTTTTCAGAAATTTTACTCACTCATTTGAATTTCCCAGACCATTTTCTGCAGTAAAAAACAAAATTTCCTTGTCAAAAATCCATGAATCAATCGGAATATATTTTTGGTTTTTGAAATCCGATTTGAACGTTTTGCACCTCTCCAAGTTAAGCCCTGATAGTATCTTTGCTACACAAATCGTTTAAAATTGTGTGAAATACCGATTTCTAGTTCGCAGAGAGGAAATTAAAAACCTATTTTGTTGCCTATTTCGTTTTTGAACTGTTTCTTCATAACAATGCTATTTTAATCTTTAATTTTGTAAATAAAAACAGATATAAAACTGGAAAAGATCAAAAACATTAAAGAAGAAATCAAGACGAACAAAATGGCGTATGATTTGTTATATTGTTAATAAATATTTAAAATAAGAGTCATAGCATAAGCGCAAAACAAGGGGACCGTATTTTAATCGCACTCTGTATAAGAAGAATTTCTTGATCTATTTATTATTTTAATCCCGTGGAGCAGTCAAAGATCATTAAACCTTCACATTTTCAAAGGTCAATTTTACACGATTTCCACTAAAATAAACTTGCAGTTTCAATGACAAAGAAGACAATAAAATTAAGCACTGTAGACAGATTGATCACTTTTACTATGACTAAGTGATAGGGTCATTGTATCTAAAGTATTACTTTTTCTTAACTGCTGGAGCCTGTGAAGTGGAAGGGATCTAGATGAATTAATAAAAATATAGAGTGTAAACGATTTAAGAATTTATTTCCTAAATAATTTAACACCTAAATACACAATCATGATTCATGATGAAACTATCACACTTGGAAAAATCTGAACGTTGCTCCAACTGCACGTACGTCTTCTAACAACATCTAATAAAAATTGCAAAAGGTTTGATGCCCTGAGGAACAGCACGTGAGGCCCCATTTTATCAGTAGACAAATGCCGCAATTTTATTTTGAGGACAAGTAACCGTCAACAAGACAGGCGTGACTTTTGTACAACAATGAAGTGGAATTTTTCTGACGTAGAGGAAGAAATATGTCACAAGTTGACATATTAATATTTCTTTAAAACAAGAGGGACAAGATAGGATGACATTGTGACAGTGCAATCTTACAAGAAGAATGAAAGAGTTCTTTCTAACTTTTAAAAGAGATGGGTTAAAGTAGAATTAGAAGTTATGGTTGTTATGTCTTGTTTTGTTTTACAGTTATCAGATAATAGGTTTTTTTTCTTTCGTTTTTCAGTTTGATTACGGCAAGGTGTGATTTCCATGGTTTATTCATACCAAAAGAGTTTTGAAATTCGTTTTTAGTGCTTCTGTTCAAACGAGAATTCTCATTATACACTGGGACTCTTCTTACAATCCAGTATTTTCTATTAAAAACATGACACTCCAATTAATAAAAATACTTATTTTTTGTTATTTTAATTATTTTCTCGATACATTTCACAGCACAAAAACTTGCATATTATTAGTAGTTTAGAACACTGATCTCATCAGATCAAATATTCCAACTTTTATAGGAATACATGTAATAATAATTTTGTTAAATATTTTGACCCAGTGATCCAAAATATGTTTGATTAGTGTTCAAAGATGTGACTCAGAGAGACCTATCCATCGAAATGACCCTTTATGACGCAGTGACCACTGATTATACCAATATTCAATCTTTTGTACTTTCAATAATTTTAATATATGTAAAGATTTTTATTAAATTTTTCAATCGTGTACAAGAAAAGGCAGCATTAAGTACATTGTTAATCATATATTTCAGAAACGAAAATTCGTTTTCTGATATTTTGATTTGATATGCAAATAGAGGTTACTTTGGGTCACTATGTGATCCAATGACAGTACGACACACACTGACATGATAGAACAAATTACCAACCCATGTGACCAAGTCCAACTCTGTACATGTACACTGAAATAGAGTTAATATATGAGAAAAGTCATGATATTACTAATGCATGTCATTATCATTCAAATCAGCAGTCACTGATGTAATAAATCCCGCTCAGAAAGTCACATCCACTTATTCTTTAATCCAATCACATTCCCTAAAGCATTCGACACAAAAAGAAGAAAAATCCAAAAAATAGTTCTTTTTTTCCTCTCCTTGCCAATCGGTAATAATTCCACTTGCTTATTGGACGTGAATATCTCAATATATTCCTCCACCAAGCGACACTATCGGACTACTTCATCCGCCATTTTGTATCCCCCGGGAGGACATCTGGCGTGAAATATGTGAATGTCAAGGAAGAGGAAAAGAATGGTGAAATATTTAGGGAGGACAGAAAGCCTGGTCTCTCTGGAATCAATCGTAGATGGTGGATAAAGACATATATATTTAGTTGTAGTGCTTTTCGATTGCTCACTTTTGTTGGAACGAAGCAGGGAGTTACTGTTAGGGCCAGATCTAGGGAATTATATATCCCTAGTAGCATTTTACAATGCTGATGGTACATTTCAACAACATTGCAAAGCAATGAACTAATATTTCCCTAAGATGATGAAACAATATTGCTACTTCCTTGAAATGTTAACCTCAAAA
>JAQIWE010002091.1:0-13993 GCA_034698565.1 Campodea plusiochaeta | reverse complement strand
AGCGTACGTGTTTTGTGCGTACAAGACATTTTCGTGTTGTGTGCGTACAAAAATGTATTCATCGTGCTATGTGCGTACAGGAATACGTTTTAACCATTTTTTCTATTTACATAATATTTCGTAGACTATAAGCTCAGTATAAGGTAATATCGGAAAATACCAAATAAAAAAAACATTCCCATTTTAAATACATGTGTTGACAATTTTATTAAAATAATTATGATAATAAATAAAAATATCAATTTCATAAATGTTAAAAAAAAAGAAACTTCAATAATGTAATAGTCGACATTCGTGTACGCTCATAACACGGTTCTAATTTTTGTGTACGTACACAACACTGTACGCACATAACACGTACGCACACAACACGGCCCCAATGGAATAATAATGCAAAAAATTCTACGATTACCTGCATATAAATTATTATGATTTCCTCTACATTACATAATAATAATTTCATACTTTCCTGTTTGATAACAAATGACTTTGTTTGATAACGTTTGATAATAAATGACTTTGTTTACTGCTTTGAATTTGTAATCCGATTCAAAACACATCAGCTGTAAGTACAGGGCGGGGGAGTATGCAGTTCTCACATTTTATATTCGCAGATTTACCAATTCGCAAAAAGCTGCTACGTAACAAAGAAAGAGAAAAAACGCATGTGCGAAATAAACTGTGGTGAACAATATTACCTTTTCATGAATATAAATTGTGTTTAATTATAAAATGACCACTTTACTTTTCACTTCCAGTGTTACAAAATTCTCGTTTAAACGAAGAAAATCATAATAAGCAGAAATAGTTTGTGAGCTGTAGTATAGCATCAGTTATCGCAATGATCGACTATATTCGGCAACTATGGCCTATAGCTATTTTTAAAATATGCAAAAATGTACTTTATATGTTCATTTCTGTAGTATTTTAAGAGCAGTTTCTTACGACGAATAAGTCTAGTGGCACTGCTTTTGCCTGTTTTGCGGGAGGTCCTTGGTTCTTATCCGTTATGGGACAGTATTTCTTTACACCCCACATTCCTCCAGGATGACTACTGCTTGGGAGTCCTGTACAGGAGTCCAGAATGACTCCTGGAGTTCACTCAGCCTCTTAAAATGGGTACCATGGATAACACCCTGGGGAAAATGGCTGCAGGAGTACATTGCTAACCATATAACCTCCAGTTGTACCGAGGTTATTGAAAATGCAAAGTCGCTTATCTGCAACCCCACATACATCGAAGCTGGAATGGTGTCCTAATACACAGGGACTCCTTTACCTTTACATTTTTTCTTGTGACGGATGGACTTTCAGCAGAGACTGAAAATAATAATATGGTATTACTGTAACTGGATAATTATGCGTTCACTCCTTCTGTATTGTAAGTAAGTTACAGGATTGGTAGAAGTTTCAATCTGAAGATAAAAGATTGGAAAATAAAGCTGGCGCAACTCTGTCGAAAATTTTCAATTTATTCCTTGCGTTCTCATCATCCTGTCATCTTTGAATGAACTTTCAAATGGTTTTTTATCTCAAGTCTGTATCTTCAGTATGCCGAGAGCAACTGCAAGTTTTCAAGTACGGGTAAAGTTTTTTGGACCACTGTCACCACCTTGTATAAAGTTACTATACCCAGAGTGTAAATTAGTATATACTGCACAGTGTTGTAACGTATAATGCATATTTGAATATTTTGGAGATAATAAGATCTGTCTGCTGGTAATAATTTATTTTTGTATTTTAGTGATACTAGTATTTGAAGAAGTTTAAAATGGGTTTGTTTCATGCTGATACATTCTGCGGATGTGCTTCCCTCACCACTGGGTCTAAAATTATAGCGTGGTTCTTTATGGTAAGAAATATGTATACAATTTATTTTCTACATGATTACAATACCTTCAACTGAATAAACAAATCTATATTATTGCTATATTCTACTTATTTTATTGCATTCATTTTGTATTGTATACTTAATTATAGTTATTTTTGCAGTTATTATAATGATTAAATAATGAATAATAAATTTATGATGATTGATTTCCGCTAATCTTTGATGTTCTCTTGATGTTGTGATTCTTCTCATCTCTTACCACTGCCTTGGATATAATTTTTGTTCATGAATACTTACCATGTATGGTTGCCTATATTTATTAGTTTAATCTTATGTTGCGTAGAGAGAGAATATATGTTTATTTAAATACTCAGTTTACCATATATAGTAAATTGACAAATGCCACAGAATAACAATATCAAATAATATTAAATACAATAAAATATTTTCAAATGTGTTTTAGTGTATACATGGTTGTGCAGACTGTGGATGGAATCCTTTAGCACACTCACAACTATTTCTTGGACAAGTTTCTTTTGAAGCCAAATCATCTTATAAATTTCACCATAAAAAATTGGTGATCGTCTCCCTTATAATCTCTACGCTGTTTAAGTTGTATTTTTCAATAAAATATGCAATATGGTTGTCAATTGTTTTTTTCGTGCACTCTTGCGGTTTGTTAGATTATCACAACATAACGATATTTCCAGAAGTAAAACTGGGATTGATCTGACTTACTCTTAAACAATTTATATTATTGTGATTTCTTAATTGTAACGAAAATACATGGATGTGAAATTCAGCATCGCAAAATTTTCTACATATTGGATATAAAATCTTAAAATAATAGTTTTTTTTTACAGATTTTGGACATTCTTGGATTATCAGGTGGTATGTTCTATGAATTTATGAGAAAAACTCTGGCAGTCTGCAATTCAGTTGATAAAGGAGATTGTGGACTTACTATCTTAGGTATAAAATAATAGTGGGAAAATTATTTTGGAGACAAGATAATCACATATCCAATAGATTGCAGCAGTAGTTCTATTCTATAATAATGTATTTTAAATTATAGATAACTGCAAACTTTTCAAAAATAATTTTTTCAGAAAGAGTAATATTTTAAAATGATGTTCCGGAAAAAAAATTATTGATTAAAATTAAAAATCGATAAAATAATAAAATATTTGTATCCTTCTATTACAGATATAATAGTCTCTATAATATAAAATGATAAAAACATTTATTGTCATATACGAGGTCTGCACGTATAGTATCCAACCATTCTGAATGTTTGAAAAAGAGCAGAAAATAATTAGGGAACATTCATATTAAACACAGACTATAGTGTTTCCAAAATCTTATGGACCCAAATCGATTAACCCATCAAGGGTGTTTCTGACATTCCAGCAATTGATAATCCTTTGTTGACTTAATTGTTTTTTTTTTGACCAGCCTGCGAATTGTATATAAAATACACAATTTGAACCACCCAACCAAGTGGTCAACAATGGGTTTACCCGTCAAAATAGTTTGAAGACATAACCAGTTTCTCGTAAAGTTACTCATTTGGCAGTTGCATACTGCTGACTAGATGGTTTCATGGTACACTGTACATTCTGTATACAGGGTGTCTCATAGAAAGATCGCACCACCTAAATATTTCCCGAACTATGAATTTTAGAATATTAAAGTAAATTGCAAACTTGTGGAAAAAATTCTGAATTTTCAGATGCCGTATACTACTCCGTATCTTTGTAGGAACATTACGGAGTGATCCAGCGATGCCAAATTTCATAAAATAATAGAGAACAGCCATCTTGTCTGTGAACAAAGTTGCAGAACTTGAAATTTCAAGATCAACACCTCTTAATTTGAACTTAATTTTTATCTAAACATACTGTATTTTCCAGACCCCCAAAATACAGTAGAATTGTCTTAAAATGAAAATATGATACCTAATTACCTATAGTCAGAAGTTGATACTCCCCTTTTAAGGGAAAGTTTTGCTGAATTGAGGGGGTCTATAAAATAAGTGTAGAAGAAAACTAAGTGGAAATGGTAACATGTGGTGAACCTAAATTTTCAAACTGTGCAGCTTTGTCTACAGTAATGATAGTAAATTGTTCTCTAAGAAATTTGGCATCGCTGAATCGCTCCAGAGTGTTCCAACAGTAATGAAACGGACTACGGCATCTGAAAATTCAGAATTTTTACTATAAGTTTATAATTTACTTTAATATTCTAAAATTCATAGTTTAGGAAATATTTAGGTGGTGCGATCTTTCTAGGACACCCTGTATAATAATACTATACTTTCTGTCAATTATATTTTATTAGGTTTAAAGGACTTCTGATGGCTATGGTATATCCTACCGACTGCCACAAGTTGTGCGAAGATTGCGCCATCAGGACTTTTGAGATACATGTATTCGATTTTTTTTTACTCCAGACCATGTTATTTATCATTGCAGATTTTCTCGTGAAGGAAGCGTACGAAAATGATTAAATTGTGTACCAACTAACAACTTTTTTCTGTTATTTGATACATTTAATTATGACGTTTTATTATACATGTATAATTTTTTTTTTTAAATGTTGGAAAATAATACATTTCCTGAATTTAATAAATTTGTAAATAATTTTTGTACATTTGTTTTATAGGTTAGCAGCCTCCTAATAAACTTTGATTTGATTCGATTTGTACTCGAAGTGGCTGGATATAAACTTTATATGAAAATATCTATACCTATGGTATATATTATGAAACAGAAATCGCCAAGAAATTATCTAAAAAAATGAAATAAAACAATTACCTCTATGCACTAATTATACTTTTTATTTCAGTTGAAGGAATGCTGTTGTTTGGTTACTGTGGTGTGTTTGGATTTGGGATTTTCATTTCATATCTTGTACTTGCAGGATTGAGACAGGTAATATTTATTTAAATACCACCATTATTGCACCATTTTAATTTTTCCTTTCGCTAGAATTTTTTATTCTATTATTTCACTTGCAGTATTTGTTAGTCATTATTTTTGAAAACAAACTATCACTAAATATATTATAAAATAAATATATTATTGTTTGATAATAAACAACGTAGACAGATTCATAAAGAGTACCTCAGAATTTAGGGAATATATTTTTGGAAGAGTCAATTTAATAATAAAATATTTTAATTTTCTTTCAGAATCGCTACATTCTTCTTCTTCCTTGGATAGTAGTGCAATGTGGTTCATTGGTGGCAATGATTAGTTTTCTTCCATATTTGATCACAGCTTTCAGTATAATTGAGTCATGGTCTGTATTGGTTGTAGTTTTATTAGTGATACCCGTCGTCTCTGTAATATTGTATCATTGGATTTCTGTGGTTTACACTACTATGGTACAAATGGGCAATGGCTGGAGCTGCATGGGGAAATTATAGTTCTCATGGTACAGTTTTCAGGGGTACCGAAGATGTCTGATTGATGATTTTTTTTTGATGAAAGTAGAATATCATATTATGAATAATATATTGTTATTTCTGCATCTATGTCAGTATTGTTTTATTATTCTGCTGAAGTGTTAAATATATTGGAGTATAATTTTAGTCTTGAATAAAAGCAAAGGTTCTTTGCAGAAATACTGACAGAAATTGCTGTTGTTATTCTGATTTTTAAGTTAAAACACACTATTCAAAATATAAATATTTGTTTAGAAACTTCGAGTATATAATTATGATAAAAAAATAATGCAACTTGAAAAACTGTACCCTAGAAAGTGGTGCCATGAGTAACAACCCTATAATAACAGTTTCAACTACAACCAAAATTATGTATTGTTTTGAAATTTCCTCTGCAATATTAATAACGTTCCCCTCAATTCTACTATAATTTACGAATAAGACAGGAAAAATTTGATATATTTTCCACTTAACTGTTATTATTTCAATAGGTATAGTGTCCCAAGAAAATAAAGAACACTGTCGTCTAACATAAATCATGTAGTTCCCCCATCGGACAAATTTCACGAATCTTTTAGAAAAAAAACCATATTTTTTATATACGAGGGTAGTCCAGAAAGTAAGGTTACAGCGTTTCCTTTAAAATGGAAAAGGACAAATATTTTCATGAAATTCACAGGAATTGAAGTACTGATAAATAACTATTTTTTTTACCTAATCGCCATTCAGATCGATTCACTTTTGTAGATAAGACACCAATGTTTGTACACCGGAATCAAAGACTCTCACTCCACCTCCTTCATTCACTTTGCATCCGTCTTCTATACCTAGTCGTCGTCAGAGAAATGGCGGAATTATTGTCTAGACGTGAAACAATCAATTGTGAACCCTAAAGAATCTGCTAAAAACATAAAAAATTGTTTTCATCCTTCACGACAACACCAGCTACCCAGAGCGCACCTTGCACATGAACTTCACGCTTTCTTTAAACGAAATAATCCCAACCAGCAGTCCTATAATTCGGATTTGGTCATTGGTGACCAATGATTATCGCTTTTTCACTAAACGTAAGGAGTTTTAGGTGTAAAATATTTTTCTGGGGACGATTAGGTGGAAGAGTCAATTGCAGAGTGGCAGAAGGAGGTGAAGACGAGTGAGTCTTCGATACTGGTATTCAACACTGGTGCCACATCTGCAAAATTGCATCAATATGATTGGTGATTACGTAAAAAGATAGTTATTTACCTGTGCTACAATGTCTGTGAATTTCATGATAATATTTGCACTTTTCAATTTAAAACAACGTTGTAACATTACTTTCTAGATGACCCTCGTAATTAAAAGATTCCTTTTCAATAATTAATATTCACATCGTGAAATTCCAATATTAATGAAATACAAAATAGTGATTTTTTTCCATAAAACAGAAAAAAGAATGATATTTTAATATTATTTTCTCACTTTCCACTCAAATTAGGTCTACTGCAGTTTTAAAGACATTTAATAAAACCATGCAAGAATATTAAAAACACCAAATTTAATAGACGTAAAAACTTATAACTTTTTTCGCAACCCACCACGAGGCGTATTTTTGTAAGAATCTTCAATTACTGGAGGAGGTTCAGATATTGTGACAGATTCCTGTCTTTCATCATCTATTATTGAGGGTGTATCTAAATCACGAGTTAAATCAGAAGCTGTATATAAAATATCTTCCATAGTTGTTGACTGAATATTATAACTTTCAATTCCTGTGAATTCAGATTTTATTTCTTCCATTGTACTGAAGAGAAAAACCCAAACGTTGATTTTTATAAATTTCCATGTTGCTTTGGAGTCAGTAACTGAGAATGTGGTGATTCCCTAAAAGAATTAAAAAACACATATTTTTAACAAACTCAGAAAGAGTATGGTATAATTAAAAAAAATTCAAATAAATAACAATAAGTATAATAATTGTGAAGGCAGTCTCTGTGGTTTGGCGATTGGTTATTATAAGGTTTAGGCTTCCGTGGTCGATCTCGGTGGGCTCGAAAATTCAGTATTTAGGTGCTGATAAACCAACAAAAGACCTCAGTGGTTCATTCATATTCAAGAAGGCTCTATACTCAGACAGTAATGCAGAATTATTCCGTAAATTTTCAAGTTTATTGTAAACTCATTTTGAACGGAATAATTCTGCATTATTGTCTGAGTATAGAGCCTTCTTGAATATGAATTATCAACAATCTCAGGCTGTGGGCTTCCACGAATTCCTACGTCTCAGGGGTTCATGCAGCCTTATTTAAATTATAACCAGGGGTGAATACAGTTACAGGTAAATACCAATTGGAGCATGATGCTTACCACAGCACTTCTAATATAATCTATCTGTATCGAGATCAAGAAAGTGTGGATACTAAGATCACGCTCTCTAGGCCTCCAGCAAGTGTCTCTTCATGGTATGTATAGAGTGTGGGATAGTTTCCTATTTTATAGTAATTGTGAAGAAACAACTGTAACCATTTTTTTAATATTATTTTGTATTGTCTGATATAGATAACTTTAGTTGTTAATTGTAACTATTATATAATTATTATTTAAGTTGCCAAAGAGTGTGTAGACTCGTTTAAAAATGATGAGATGACAACCGTTAAGGTTGTTAAATTTTCTAACACGTCATCAAAAATAATATTAGCTATAAAAGAGTTGCCGGTACATTTATTTTTAAACTATCAAAACTATCATCAGGAAAGGATCGTTATTTTATATTCAAAATCTAAATTAGTATTTACATACCACTACTTTTTCTTTAATTTCACTTCCAGGTATTCTCTTCAATATTACGTTTGTAATTTCATCATTTTCATCTTCTTCAATTTTAAATCTAACAGTTATTGTAAAACCAGCATTGAATTCACATTTTAAAGTAGAAGGACTTCCAATTCCATAGAATTTACCATTTACAATTACAGCAACACGATTACAGAACTTTTCAATCTCTTCAGGACTGAAAAAAAGGTTGGAATTTAATATCACTTTAGAATTAAATCTCAAAGACCTCAATGGAATATTTGATTAAAAGTGATTTGTAAAAAATACAAAACGGGAATAATTATAGGTCAATAGTGCTCTGTAATATTTCGACGTTTATGTAGCAGTTATTTTCAAACATATAGAGCAATACGCAACATTTATAAAATCACCATAAAAAACAAATTGAAAAGATTGTTATACAACCATGCATTCCTCAACAAATTTACAACATCATAACTAATATTACAACAAAATTCTGTTCCAGTTCAAACAATTTTAAATCCGAAAAGATGTAATTATCTTACCAAAAAATAACCAAACTATAGGACTTTATGTATCTAATTAATCTTTGCAGATTTATATATGATGCCACGATATAGCTAGATGTGCTGAATGCATTGGTTTCTTATAAGGACACCTCTCAAAAAGACTGAACATCGATGGTACAGTGACTGACCTGTATTAACAGTCTAAAAGTAATAAGCATTTATTTATATCAAAAAGTTCTGATTTCGAATTTATTAGAAAGAGCTGTTAAACAGAAAAAATAACTGATAATAGCAACATTTTTAACTATCATATTTCAGAATAGAAAAAAAGACTATTACTTTGCAGTGGAGAAATAAATTAAGAGCAAAAAAAAAATTGGCTCAAGTGGGACGTAGGTCGAACCCACGACCTCGAGTCCCACTTAAGCCGAATTTTTCTTGTTCTTAATTTATTTTTGAAATGGAATGTAGTCAGTTAAAAACATTTCATTTATAAGAAAAACAGACTATTTTGCAATAGTAATATCACAGTAAGAACTTATTCTATATCCCATACCTCGAAGAAGAAATAATTAATCCTGTAACTCTTTCACTTTGCACTTTATCCAATAACTTCCATATTTGTTTATTTGCTACTGGATCAACCCCAAATGTTGGTTCATCTAAAATAATTAAATCTGGATCTCCCAATACAGACATTGCCACACTAATTTTACGTTTAGAGGTAACAGTGTAGTCACCACAGCGAAAATAATATTCTTCTACCAAATCTGAAATTGCACTTCCTTTTTAAACATTTTACGTAAGTTACAAACTAGCTAGTAAGACCTCTGAAACTAAACAGACGCAGGCTGATTCACACATTCTTTTAAGAACTTTTAAGTAAGATATTATTTCATCGTTAAATTCAGCTTTCAGCACATTTTATTAAAGTGGTATCACTGCTAATTGATACATTATTTTGAAGTTTTGCGAGTAAATTACATTATTATAATTTATTTCAAAGGAATTTTGTCAAATCTCGCAATATTAATTTAACTATCAAAGGTTATTATATTAAACTGAATTATGAATCCTATGGTCCTCTAATATTCCATATAATATAATAACCTTTGATATTTAAATTAATATTCCGACTTTTCCGAGATTTGCCAAAATTCCTTTGAATTAAATTATAATGTTATCACTACGTCAATAATGATGGAAGCAATATAACATATTTTCTAATTAATTTTGTTGAACATGGTATTGGTATTTATTTCAATAAAAAAACTGTATATAACTGGTAATATTTTGATATTTATGTAATATCATTATCAAACTGATATACAGTTTTATCGTGGTCTTTATTACTCCATTTTGAAAAAAGACCTGTGAGCTTAAAACTATCTATTTATGATCATCACCAAAATAAACTTGCAATAGTTTCATCCACCAACATTCTACACAATTATATTATTATACTTCAGTTGTAAGAATCAAAGTTAAAATAAATTATTGTAGACATAATTCATTGATAATTGTTATTGTCATGTAACATCTGTCAATATATTTAAGTTGATAAATTATAAATGACATGTGATATCATATTGCACTCAATATCATCTTCTGACATTAGAGAGAGAATGTATGTTTATTTACATACTTTGTTTACATAATAGTAAGTTGACAGATGCCACAGAATAAAAATATCAAATTAATTGCAATAAAATATTATCGGATTTTTGTTTTGGAATATATATATGGTTGTGCAGAATGTGAATTGAATCCTTCAGCACACTCGTGACTACTTCTTGGACAAGTTTCTTTTGAAGGTCAAATCTTCTTAAAAATTTCTCCATGTACTGCACTTACCAAGATCATCAATAAGACTTAGAACTTGATTTGATAGATGTGGTTCTTTTACACCTTTAAGGTTCCCAATAAGAAAAAGCATTTCAATTCCTGTTAATACATCATATAGTGGATTAACTCTGGGACAGTAACCAATACGTTGCAAATACTGAAAAATAAAAGTATAGGAAATTGAAATAAGTTATTCCGTGGTGATGATATTATACAGTATGGTAACATTTATTGGAACAGAGCTGTAGTGGTCAGTAGGTCAACTGAAAATTTTTAAGTGACCCACCGTAACACACTGATCAGTCACCTCACCCTTTTATTTATTAAGGCTCCTTCACCCAGAATCAAAATTGAGTTTCAGCATTGGGAATCCCATGTTAAATCCAATACTCTTTTAACACTACTTTTTTAAGCAATTACGTGCTGTTTGGTATCATTGGATTCAGGATGAAGATTTTTATTATTATGATATCTTTCCAAATTTTTAATTAGTATTAAAATAAAATATTTAGTGGATTGTTTACGGGAAAAAATGTGATGGCGATTTTAATTATTTTTTTCAATTATTACCATGATACATTAATGACTATTGAAAAGATAGAAGAATGTTGTTTTACATGTAAAATCCAAAATTATATTTGTTTTTAAGCTTCTGTCAAATTAGCATTAGAAAAACTGAACTTTTTGTCTTTACAGGCGGCCATTTTATTTATTAATCGAGGGATTTTTCACAAATATATTTGAATGTTATCATAATGAATGCAATCCAAAATAAAAAAAAAACGATTTGAGACCTTACCTGGTGAGCAATACAATTTCAAATTTCGGCCTCTCTGAATTTTAACTTTAGGTGAAGGGCTCTTAAGAAGAAAAATAAACTTTGATAGATGCTCCATTAATGATTTATGTTTTATTTTTAAATAGAATTATTAAAAGCTGCAAAGGAATATATTGTAAAAGAGTTGATTTAACTGACCAACTAATTTGCATTGGAAAAATAACTTAAGATGATTATGTTTACTGAATTCAAAAAAGTTTCATATTTCTAAAATAACCTTTCACTTATGTATTAACTAAATAACATAAGCTTACTTGACTTCTATTCTTATGTATCCACAATCCATTAATAGCAATAGAACCTGTATCTGGTGTTATTTCTCCAGTAAGTAATTGAATTAATTGTAATTTTCCACCACCTTCAACACTTAATAAACCAAATGTATCATCATAACCCACATAAAATGATCTTGCTTCAATTGTCATATTACTATTGATTTTCTTAGAAAGATCAGAGACAACAAGAAGTTCTTTCTTCATATTGCCTGAAAAAAAAAGTTTTTTCAGGGATCAACATAAATATCAGACATTACCATGGAGAAACTGTTTTTTATGTGTGTTATTCCCTTAGTTTTTTCCATTACTGATCACAAATTTATCTAAAAGATTGATAATAAATTTCAAGAAGCGACATTATACGGTATAAAAAAACATTTTCGTTTTCCTTTCAGATATTAATAAAAAATTTCTCCCAGTTTTATGATGAAAATTAAAAATATTTCTGTATGCTATTGAAATAACGTATGGCATTTTAAAATCCTTAGATATTATGAACGATATTTCAAGATTAAAATATCAATATAATAAATTTGTAAAAATCACCTTTAATAATTTGCTAAAAAAATCTAATATTTACCTTCCATAATATTCTTAACTCTCTCCTCTTCCTCTCTGATACTTTTTGGTAATTGTTCATCTTTTAATTTATTCCTTCTACAGCATGATGATAAATGAAGGAGGTTATATTCCCAAAGTAAAATTCCAATCATTAATACAAATCCAAAGATACAATTAATTGTTACTGCACCAAAAACTGAAAGTGCTTCAACACCCCATGCGTTCGTATCTAACCATGTGAAATAATTACGAAGTGGGATGCTGGGATTTTTCTCTGTTGGAAGAAATTCGTTATAAGAATTACTTTTAGAATAAAATACACTGTGTATAAGACAAAACTGGGAAATGCATCATAACACTGGACAAATTAAAGTCTAATAAATAGCAGTGTAATTTATTATGTTATATTGTAAGATTATAAAGTTGCTTTAATAATATTTATTGAAAAACACAGAAATCTATCAGGTATATCAATAACTTACTATATGTAAACAGAGTTTGTAAATAAGCATAATTATTCTCTCTTTATAGAGTTTCGTTTAATTTTTGAAATTTATCAGTTCAATTTATTTTTATTTTCCCTTGTACTTACTGCAACATTCCTCAGCGAAATCCATACTACCACCTATTCTACAGGTTTCTGTTTTTTGATATTTTGGAAACATTTCACATTGATTATTCCATCCAGCATTTCCAAAAAACAGTAGAAGAGAAGAATGAAAAACATATGAAGGTATTATTTTTAACGCACAGTTCATTATTTTGTATACATCATTATAGCGTAGTGTCTTTACTGCCAAATTAAGGGTATCAACAGCAATAATACCTAAAAGAAAAGGAGGCGATTTTGACACTTTAGAAACCGGCTCTTTCACGATTTTACAATCATCAGATGTATCACGTTAATTTATAACCAATTAAAATATCAATATAATAAATTTGTAAAAATCATATAATATTAAAAAAAGTTGCTTATTTTAAACGAAAACCTATTCTTTCTGCATATACTCACATCAACTTATTGTTTCACAATTTTCATGTGAAGTTCATTTCCAACAAACTAAGTAGTGGCGTAACCTACACCGGGGCAAGCAGGGTGGTACTCCGGGGCCCCAGCACAAATATTAATGTAAGGGGCCCCGAACTGAGAAATAAAAATTTATAAAAATAAAGGGAAGAAATTAATTTACAAGAATATGGCTGTTCAAACTCCAAAAATTGTTCAAAAGCACAGTTATATTGCATAAAAAGGTTATAATTTTGGTGCTTTTTTTCGTCATTTTCATGTATATGGGGGCCCCATTACAGCATGTCGCCCCAGGGTCTCCACACTCGTAGCTACGCCCTGAAACGAAGTAAATTATAAATGCATAATTGTAATATTGGATATTGTCTAGAAGAACACTTACTCTATGTTGAGATAGAGAGAATGTTGTGTTTTTAGTCCCAATGGCCCCGATGATGGTTTTTTGAAAACCGAAACCTATAAACATTATACGAAGAACGTTAAGGAATATTTTATAAATGCATAGTTTTTTATATGAAAAAGTTAATCACAAGTCTTCATTTCGCTGTATAATAAACAAGCAATGCATAAAATTATGTTCAATGTTTTTTGATTAATGAATATTATTGCCCACTAAATCTCCGAAAACTGCTTGAACATTTTTTTTATCATTGAGATTATTATTGTTTCACCTTTTTATATCAAGTGGGATGTAGGTAGAAATTAATTAGATATACCGGGTGATTATAAAGTCACTTTACTTTTGATATAGCCCTTTTTTTAAATAATAATACACTTACATAGACAAATTTGGTACCAATAGAATCATAAGAACACGGGGTTTATCTTAGAATTAAATTTGTACTTAAAATTACAAAGGGTAAGTGCTCAACGACATCATAATA
>JAQIWE010002090.1:0-13994 GCA_034698565.1 Campodea plusiochaeta | reverse complement strand
TTCTCTTCGAACTTGGTTGTCCTTTGAAAGAAGTAGTTGTCTTGGGACAATAGGACAACCGGTAATTTCGAACACTGGATAGAGTAATAGAGTATCACGACAAGGCCAGTATTTTAAGTTAGTTGATCAGGTGAAAAGTTAATAAAATTCATAATCACGCAAGTCTTTAAAAGTAAAATGCTTCGTTTTACTCTATAATATTTTAATGAAACACTCACGACGTTAGTTATTTTTCCTCTGTCATAAACAGGTTGTGCATTATATATCCAAACCACTGAAAATGAGAACTCTTAACAATAATAATATTATCATACTCTTTGAATCATAATAATCCTGCAAATATATATATTCTGAATATACTTTAAATTACGATGTCATAAGATATACTTGATCAATTGTAATAACGTACAGAGAATTTTCAATTTCCAACGTACTGTATTTCTAAAAAAAAATACACCCACAATGCACTATGTTATAGCGTTATAATACTATTATTTGAGGAGTATTATAACATCAGAGTGTACTTTCTTACTTTTCTGGCTTGGCAGCATCCGCATGTGGTGATGTTTCCATCCGATGCGACTCGTGGTGTTGGGGGAGGTGCAGGGGGAGTGGGCGGTGGAGGAGCTGGCGGAGGGCGGCGGACGCGCCGTTTCTTTCCTTTTCCTGGTACGACATACCAATAACTAGAGAAGCGGCGTCGCGAATGTCGAACAATCGACACCCAGTCTATCATTACCGTATGAATGATTGCGACGGTTAATAGTACAGTCTACGGTCGAATTGTGATTTTATTTCGCTGAATAATAATACACTTGCTATGACAAAAATAAAAGGGACCAGTCAGTTCTTCAGTTGAGTAATTGCTATTAAATGCAATGTACAGTACATGTAAATATCATGTATAGAACTGATAGAGATGAAAAGTCTTCTCCTAATTCTCTCGAAAGTCATTATAACTATACATCGATACGTTTGTGGTGATGATTCGGAATAATTTAGGCAGATATTATAAATTGTAAACCTTTGACAGAATGAGGCATGGCAAAAGAGGCATAAAGTAGGCTATTTTGATTATTTCCTCGTCAAATTCACGACTTCATTATAAAGATATTTATAAAATGAAGAACTTAATAGTTAGTACGAGCATACAGAGCTGAGTATAGGGTTTTTATATTTCACTTTGTGGAATCATTGACATAACATCAAGTGCAATTGGAAAATAAAGACTAATCAGAAAACAGCAAAGTGTCAGAAAAATAAAGAACAATATTATCAGGAAGCACACTTTTGCAGTAACTTTCCAAAAATTAATATTTTTTGATAATCATATTTATAAGATAGGTATTTAAGCATTCTCATCACTATCAGTTCTATTTTGTTTCTCTTTAAACTGAGAAACGTGCAGAATAAAGTTCTATTCTGGTATAGATCCACCAACTTGTCACATTGTGCAATCCTTACCAATTCTTATTTGAGTGTTTCTATAATTAGCAAACGTTGAAAGAAAGGAAATTTTTATCTTCTGTTTTGTTTTCTTAGGAATCGCATGTGAAAGTACGTTGAGTGGGAGATGCCGAGTCATGATATAAAAACAACACCATGCTCCACATGCAAATAAGAATTAAGGGATATTTCCAAGCATGCATAAGATTGATTTTATGAGATTTATTTTGAGAAGTTTTATATTTAATTAACCCTGGAATACTGTATTGTGTTAAACTGCATTAGTTATTATTAAAGATCAAAAAGTACTTTGAAGTGATTAAGTACCTTTTCCCATACTATAAGAGGTATATGAAAAGTCATCGACTTTCAAACGGCGAAAGCAGCAAAGAAGGCCAATAACATTTAATAACAGCGCTTCGGTATCCACTTGCTGATGGTATTTGGTATTACGCTTTCCTTAGCATGTTGAATGTTTTTAACCAATCACGCTTGCGCCGAAACATATAAACAAAAAGATGTCCTGTTGACTTCAGCACCTCGATAGGCCATTTCCATCTCGAAAATATTTTAAGTTTCAGAATGTATATTACTAAGAAATTATACATTAATACATAATATATTACTTGAACGATGGTAGGAAATTTAATACAAGACAATTTTATACCAAAAATATGATGTCACCAGCAAGAAGTTTCAATCATTAGATTAATTATGAACTTTCAATAAGTTAAGTAATGTGAGTTCATCCGTTTTACTTTCTTCTTGTTGACGTGAATACTTTGAGCAGAGTCGCATCCTATAAGAGAATTCGACCATTTCATCGATCATCTGTCAAATGATTGAAATGGAATTTTTTATCTTACTTTTTCAGATGCACCAAAACAAACATTTCACTAAACTTATGAATACGTAATTTATTTCAGAACAAGATAAGTTTTGTACTTCAATGATTAAGGTATAGAAAGACAGGTAGACACGGGGAATTTGCCGAATTTCAACTTTTTCGATTCAATTATTATTACAGGGAAAGATAATTGCAATAAATGACATTGATATAATAAAAAGTATAATGATCTCTAAATGATATTTTGATGGATTATTCAAATTTAATGGTTCGTCGATAATATTTCATTCATAACAGTTGAAATGTTAAAGTAACGATCTCCAACTATAAGAAAGAACGTAGATTTTCGGAGATTCAGTGGTTCTTCTTGAATGCTTAACATTTATAGGTAAATAGATCTTGACCACTACTTTCAAACAATAAAAAACTTATTTGGCGTTTCGTTTACTTTTATCTTACAAACATTTTCAAAAACAATATTTAAAAAGGGAACTATCGCAATTCAACAAAACAATAAAAAAGAAGGCACAAAATTAAAGGACAGATTTCATAAATGAATTCCAAAAGTTGTTGAGACCAAAGCCACTAGAATCATTCATTTGATCTTCAAGATGAAGAATTATTTCAATAGACTCCATTGTTCCTAATCTGGTTTTCTTGTAGTCTTCATAATTATATAACTGTTGTTCTGTCCCATTGAATTTGATGTTTCTTTCTGTTACGCAGAAAATGTTTGTAAGATAAAATCAAACGAAACGTCAAATAAGTTTTTTATTGTTTGAAAGTAGTGGTCAACTTCCATTTACCTAAAAATGCTAAGCTTATAAGGAAGAACATTAAATAATATCCGCCAGAAAATATTTGCATAAGATTATTAGAAAAATAATGGACTTTAAAACTGCAACAACAATAAGACCAAACATCAGATAAAATTCAAATTGGAGACGAAAAGCAGTTTAAGCTTGACTACTGGTATTCTCCACACGTGCTGATATGTAAATAATGCGTCTTGTGAATGTTTATTCCCCATAGTGAAATTCAAATATTTTAAGTAAATAATGCGTCTTGTGAATGTTTATTCCCCATAGTGAAATTCAAATATTTTAAGTCAAGATTGTTGGCACTTCTTTTATCACTGGAATCTTTTAGGTGGAATAATTTAAACGTTCACTCTGTCACCATTCTAAAAGAGGGGAAAGTACTCCTGTACCCACAGGGATTCTTTATTGGTTCCTTCTCATTCGTTGTACGATATAAAAACACATTCATTGACAAGTGAATTATTTTACAGTCACATCAATGTTTTAGTTTTAAATGACTTGACACATATATAAACGAAAACGAACTCATTTTTAATGAAGTAGTTCTTCGTTTATCGGTGTCAAGTAATTGAGAAATTTATATGTCTACATAGTTACATGATTGAATGAGTATACTTTTATTATAACAATGATTTTTGGAAAGAATTGAAACTATGACTCAACCAAAGTTTTAATTTAATCCCAAAATAAATAATTAAGTATAATTTATTGGATGTTGGTATGAATAATATATTAAACTGCAACTTCAGCTGTTGGCGATTAACTTTCAATTTGCTGTTATAACATTTGAACCGTTAAACGATAATTCTCCCTTAGGCAAAACCCACTCTATCCCAGTATCTAAATGATAATATGAAGGTGTTGAATTCCTATCCATACAAACCCACCATGCCTACTGCATCTCATTAATTAGTGAAGAACCTGCAGTGGATTTAAAAGAGTATCCGGATTACTTCAATCCACCCTCTAGAATAATAATAACTCTCTTCATCTTCAAACCATTGTGGCCGGGAGGTATGAACAGAGAGAGAACTTTTCATTGCAACAATCTATTCCTAGAATTTCAGGATTTGGGTTTAAGGGTGGAATCACCCAGCCACCCACCACATCTAACAATAAGTTCAAAGGTCACGTGAGAAAGATTTTATCACCTACATACGACCTTCACAAACAAAGGAGCTGCCCGTCACATGACACTCGAATGGCTGGACATTAGTTTTCCTACACTGACCAATAGTAATTCTTCTTTCGAATAGACCGTAAATGTCATGTCGTTACTACCTTTAAAGAAGTATTAGTTATCTGGTCTCGTAGATAATCAGCTGGTACGATAGAGCGATAATTCACTGTCTCGGTAAATGAAGTTTCATTAGAAGGTTAATAAGGAAATTAAAGATCGTGAGTTGTTTTGTGATTTGTATCAATAAATATTGATAATTACACAATGGAGTGAGATCAACGACGATTATTTCGTGTACAAAAATACATTACATCGGCTATTCTTAATCAAACGAACATTAAAGTTTCAATATTTTCTTTTCTTTTTCGAATCGCTTTCTTGAAGATTATGTTTTCGTGCTCTTCCAATAATCATTGCAATAAAGCGAATGAGAAAATCTCTTCCTGCACTTTCTACCCACATTATACAGTATCGCCTTGTTCCTCTGTCATTTATTGGTTTGCGATCGCTGAAGCGTAAACTGGTCCATGGCAGCTTTACCATTTATCGATCTCTACACTCTACGATATTCCCTCTACACCATACATCTAAAGAGTAGCGAGATCACGCCAATTTCCAGCAAGGATTTAACACTCACAACGATCTCGCAAATTGCCCCCAAGAAAGCATACGCTCTCTTTATATCCCACGTTCATTTTCTTTCCTTTTACTGCTTCAAATATTGATCTAATATTATTTTATCTCCATTTCCCATTGTGAGTAAACAAACATCATGTCATTTTCTTGAATATGTGCTCTTTTTGTTTATATGATTTTTGAGTAAGGAAAGAAAAATTGAATGTTTCTTTGTATCTAGCATGTTGACAGAGTGGGTTGGAGTGCTTTATGCCTCACAACCTCCTCCAATACATCAATAAATCTGACGTTTTGAGGTTAATTTACTCTTGCAACAAGAGATATATACAACAAAACAAGAACTCATTGAACCGCTCGCTTTCAAATCTTCAAGCGTTCTTCACTTTAATGGTTGTCATAACAATATTATACTGTAGCTCTATATTTACAGATAATAATAATTGATATAAAATAATATATTATCATTTGCAAAGAAAATGAGTGTAGGCTACATTATGTGCAATACGGAAGAAGGAGCCTTGAGTTATCACCTAGCTATATTTTCCGCAAATTGGAGACTGGTTTTTAGATAACCGAATCTGTAATCTATATTTGAACAAATAACATGTTACTCTTGAATCATGTTTTTAATGTATTACTATATACGCTATGAAATCGTATAAATTCATCAAATAACAAAAATTAACATTTACTTAAAAGTACCTCAAACGCACAACAACAAAAACATCAAATGCAATATATTCTCGTCACAAAGCTTTACACCATATAAAAAAATAAAATGTTTGTTTGAATGTTTTTTTAGTAGGTCTACTTTCAACGAGATTTGATATTCATTTAATCTCTGTCTTCCGCATTCCGCACTTTCTGGATGTTTCCTGCTGTGACTTCACAGCTTGTATATAACTTATTCTATAGTTCAGTATACAATCTTTCTTCAGCTCAACTTTCATTTCGTTTCATTAGTACAGAAAGTAATTACTGAAGGAATCTTACTAATTTTCCATGGAATAAACGAATAAGAATATCACAACATTCCTTGCATGCCAAGGAATTTATTCTCTTAACTGTTGAGACATACTTCTATAGATATTACTTCACATCACAAGATCAAATAAAACAAAAATTGCAAATAAAAATAGATTGCGATACTGGCTATCAATTCCATTTTTATGTGCAAGTCTTCCTTTCTTTAACAAATTTGTTCTTTTCCAATGAGGGAATTTACATTATTACAGTACATACAATTGTCTATTTCCTTAGTTTAAAAAGAGAACAAGCTCTGTGGAAACGAGAAATTCATAATGCAACTGTTCAATGTTGTTTTAAAGTAATTATTTTGGTACTAAATGTGCATACTATATATCATCTTAACCGATAGCAAGCCCCAGAGTATACCTTGAATATATTATTAATACCTAATAGACGTATATGTTGCTGTAGCAACCTGTTGCTCTATGAATGAATTTGAACTGCATGAATGAACTGACTCGTGAGTGAAAGAATAGCCTAAGGACGTAGTTTCATTCCACCTATACATATAATATACAAACACCATAATATACTTTACAATGTCTTCATTAAACAACTCTATAAATTATAATTACCTCTTATTTTCCCTTTGCTATAAATACTTCCCATGCACTAATTAGTAATTAGCTAATGAAATATCCAGGGATGTTTACAGTGTAATAACAGTATCATGTGGAAGGACGTTCGTTTTATTATCAATGTTATGAAGGATCTTAATAAGTGAATATTGTGTCAGAAAGGAAAATAATATCCATTGGAAATCAAATTGAATTCCATGGTGATTTAAATACTGAAAACGTCAACTGCTATTATAACAAATCAGAAGATAAAATATATTTAGTTTATATTGCAACTGAAATATGCAGGTATGTATTTTAAAAGAAACTGTCGTGATATATGTACACATTCGTAAAAACAATAAGTATTTATAACAAAAAAAAACATTCAAAAACTACTGGCAGCATACGATACTGTAAATTCCTGAAAGTTGTCGCAACAGCAACTGTACAGATACTTGTCTAATGATATTTCCAGAATGTTCGTGTCGTTGATAACATATTCCACAACTCTCACTTGATTTAATTTTATATAGAAAAAAAACTTAACTGACGACAAAGAAAGTAACTAAAGTTTACCTCTCACGAATCATCACGGAGTCAATTGAGCATATGACAGTAAATGTTGTGCATCCTTCCTTCCGTAACCGTGGAGTGTGAAGGGAGTGGAAAACCCAAAAAAAGGTGAAGATTTAGCCCCTCAATCAATAAATGTTCTATTTTTATCTTCTCTTCTATACTGTACTACCGGATGAGGAAGGTAGGTGAAGGAGTGCACATATATTACATTCAAATCACAATTCAAACGGTTTAATCAGGTGAGATAGCTTTGAAAATACAATTCAGATGTTTCTCACATACTCTGATGAGAACATGTCTTACCGTGTATTATAAATATAGCGACAGCAGCCTCAGAAGTTCTGAACCTTAAACTATTAAATGTTTTAGAATAAATATGCTGTACGATATGAAGTCGTTTAGTTTGAAAGCAGAAACTTGTAGTTCTATAAGTTAAACTTAACACATAGAAGATTTTAGAATCCATACCACTATCTGTTGTATCTTTTAATAGTAGCATTATGTTCAAGTTACAGTATTACTTGGACTATTTTACAAGTGTATCAGTTATGTAGGCTTTACTATCTATTACATCAAAACTCATTAATAAGTTTCGGTACAGCGATAGTTGTAGATCCTTCTGCAGTGATCCATAAACTTTGAATGGAACTTATTCGACTTATGTCACTTATTAACATTCTTTACCGTATGAATCTAGTCACCTCGGAGTAAATATTGCTGGAGTAATACTTTTTCAAAGATCAACTAAATGATATCCCACCCATATTGTTCTTTGTTTTATAAACAGTGTTCTCCCTCCACCAATCTAAGTTACAACTGACCATAACAACCAAATATAATTGCCAGTCCACCACCTCACTGTCTGTTCATCTCATTCATCTTCTCTTTGTCCACTTATATCCAACCGTAGAGTTTTCCCCAAGGGAGATTCCAGTAACACCAAACATTCATTCCTCTTCTATGTACTCTTTAATACGACAACATAATGTACTCCTTCTTGTCAAATTACACTCTATATATCCTACGAGTTTTGTTCCTAGCTTTTTGTCCCTTTTGCATCGTGTTTTGTAGTGAGAGGCAGCGTTTGTCGTGTCCATCTAATCACTGCTTTGCTTTGGGAATGGTCACAATGTGTACAATCACATTTTGGAGAAGAGAAAGTTTCACTCTTTTCTCCTATAATAACACATTTGAAGCCGTGGGATATATAATACGAAAATCTTATACGAATAGCCTTGTTCTTCATGAAGTCAAAAAAGGTTGCTACTACCTTCGGTAATGTTATAAAAATATATTAGTATACATGTAACGATTTTAACATTTTAATTCGCTTAAAAATAATATTATTGAGCAAAAAGGTGAAAGAACGATGTGACCAAAATAAAAAAAAGTTTCAATGATTCTAATAAAGTTTAATCTTTAATCTATATGCTGATTATAATTATATCTCTCAAATGTTTTAAATGAATTTCCCGAAACCCGTTCTCAGTTCGGTTACATGTTGTGCATCATCATAATTGATTGAGCATAGAGTTGTCCTAACTTTTGCATATAAAATTATTAAGCACTGTATAACTTTCAAAGCTAACATAAATACATTTAAAGTTTGAAACAAATTGTGTTATCCTAGAAAGAAGTACGAGAAGTGTATTATGAACAAGAATAGAAAATGATTCTATTTCTGTAACAATTCCCTCTTTTCCACCCACTAGCAGGGTGACAGGAGAACGTCATCTAATTTCATGACAACTATACAACTTACAACGCAAAAATAAAAGTTTTTTCTTCACATTTCCCATTTGGCACGATACTTTCGTAACCTCTTTTCCCTTGACATGGCAAAAAAAAAGAATTGGCAGAAAAGAGGGTGACAAAATACAATATGACATTTCTGTGATGCAGAGTATTAAGTATTATATCAATTCCATTTTGAAGTAGTGGAACATTCAAAATGAAGTGGTAATGCCAATAGACTGGAAGCATATACATTATATTGAGATCTCTTACATTGCTACTTTACATGGCAGTCGATATGTAGAGTGAAAGAAAGGAAAGGAAAGGAGAGCTAGCAGTCAATAAATATGTTGCATGATATTGAAGTTTTTTTAAGATTAAAATAAGAAAATGTATAATAATATTCAAATAATTACAACTTAACTTCCCGATTAATTTTTAAAATGAACATTTTTATGATATGCTTTATTGGAATGTGAAACCAAATGCGAAATATTTAACCCCGAAAGAAAAAAAGTCTTTACATATTTTTAATTGTGGTCTTTTAGTTAATATTTTGCGAGTATACAGCTATTTATCACACGAGTGATCTTTTTTTAACAAACAGAAAGATAGAGACGATTAAATTGGTTAGAAAGACAAAAACTGGCAAATCTCACATGATTAATGTAATTATGTGAGATTTGCCAGTCTTTGACTTTCCTTCCAATTAATAATATAGCTCATATTCTTCAAAATTAATGTCATTAATTGTAAACAAATATGATATTAATGACTTAATCATTTGAATATTAAAGTTTGTAAAACAGTTGTTTCTTAAAGCAAGTTTAATTATATCCGTATAGTTCCACTCAGCGTATAAGATCTTAAATTAGATGAAAAATTATATTACATCGCATAAATATTATCCATCTTCTTAGCTATATTTAATTTATTCTGGTACTACGGAGGTTATTTATAACCCATTAAAAGTTTATTTTAAAGTACACGAATCGCCTCTCTCCTCAGAACAAAATAGTCGTAGACCAAACTCAAAAATGAAGTAGAACCTGAATTGTATATGGTTGTACAGAATGTGGACGGAGTTCTCCAATACGCTAATAATAAATTCTCGAACTAATTTCTTTGGCATTTCAAATCTTCCAGTAAATTTCTCCATGAAAAATCCTGTAATCGTGCTTCGAACACCGGTAGACAGTCCAATAACCTCTATGCTGTTTAACATGTTTTTTTCAGCGAAACATGTTTTTACTTTTTCAGCGAAACAGCTAAAATACAACATGGTGAAATTATGAAAGCACTGAAGTATCCAATTATTGCTTCTGATGTGTTTTACCACTAAAAGATAATGAATATCTATGGTAATTGCAGAGGCTGTCCTTCAAACTTTCTTTTATATATCCTTTATATAAATGCTTTTCGAACATATATTAATTCTTTGCTAGAGCTTCCATCAAAAACATTTCTTAAACTTTTTAGACTTTCTTCCTCGTCTGTAAGATGAAATATATGAGATAAAAGTTTCTCAAGTTTTTTTTACTTTATAGAAGAAAGGAAATTTAAAAGTCAGCATAAAAGTAAAAAAAATATATAGATGGAAAACGGTTCTGAAAGATTATGTAGCCAGATAGACTATACTTACACTAAACAACAGCATGCATATCAAAAAAAAGTATGTTTTTTTAACCCAGAACTTCTATTTTAAGACTTTACTACAATATTCTGCCACATAACAGCTTATTGTTATTTTTATTATCGGAAGCGAGTTCTAAGAGTTATTAGAATATTTGGTTAAAAACGATCTTGTTTCATTTTATATTAATATAGTTATTCCGAATAATATTTTCATACATACGTATTTCCATTAAAAAAAATCCTATACCCTTATATTTATATTGTGTACTAAAATATATCATGTAAGTGAATACCATTAAATTGGTGAATTTCTAAACTGGCAAATGTCACATTATTCTCATGTACTGTAAGTGACCAAATGCAAATGTATTAGGCTGATTATTATCAGAGAGCTTTTAAAGATCAACAATCCGGTTTAGGGTCACATTCTTCAAATATAATTAGGCTAAATGAACACTTTTAACTGATTGAAACACTTTCAGAATAATTATGATAACGGAAACGCTATAACGAGTGAAACTAGGAAACCAATTCCCAAATTCCTTTTTCGATAGTTGTAATTTCTCCATGGTTACCAAATTTTTTCAGACAAAACACAAGATGTATATTTTTTTTAGCAACGGTCCTCTCCTTCAAAGTGAACATTTAGATTCTGCTCTCTACTATCTCATTATTTTATTGTATTGAACCATGAGACAGTTAAGTTTTAAAAATCAACAATCTATTAACAGTATTTTCTCACATTAGCAATTTCAGTGGACTACAAACTAAACCATATCCGATCTTTATCATCTACTATTTCAAGTTTCGTTCGCACTGTATATCATAGTGTTTCCATGATCCCACCAATAATGAAAGGCAAACCAGTTCGTTCTTATCCCACAACATAAATCCCACCAGCAATACAGTACTGTAGGTTAGAAAGAATATTCTCATTCGCGTGCGTTTGGTCAATTCCAAGACTTTGGTTAAGAAGAAAGAAAGAAAACCCATACCATGTTTTTCACTGCAGGAAATCCCTACTTGATAAAGTGCTGAAGTTGAAACATTTATTGTTTCAGTTATCTTCCACAAAGCAGAATAATGTGCGTCTTCTTCATATGCTTAAGAAGTGAACATTTCGATATTTCTTGCAGATACTATCGATTTGTTCGGTAATAAAAAGTAAACAAATTGCAGTGGGGAAGTCGTTTGGAAGATACGATAGTGATTTATGGCTCCATCTTTTCGTTTCGAATGGAATTAAGATATTCACATGAGCATGAGACGATCAATTTCGGCCAACTAGTTTACTGGCAATGAATTTGAACTGTTGTATGCTTACATCAATGTATTTATAATTAATCATGTTCTTAGTAACCGAAGAGATATATTTTCAATATTCTGTTGCTGGACGAAATAAAAGTTTCCTTTACTTGTTGCGAAATAATTTAAGGTCTCTGTTAGCTCGAACTTATTATTAACTAACTATAATTTATTATCCTTTACGTGATGTCGCACAGTAGAGGTTAACGAGAAGTTCGAAAGGTAATGGAAATTGTAAAAGGTAGCAATTTCAATACAGTAATAAAATTTCATCTGGTTCATAATACAGGTATATATTTGTCTGAAAATCTGACATTTACAACGCTATACATATTTTCTACTTTTAATAATAAGACCCGGATATTGACCGTTATATCGTATTCGGTAGGTTCGATGAAAATAAAAACTAAGCTTGTAATTGCATCAGCGAAACTCCTATCCCCATATGTCAGTGCTGAATTAGATCTCTTAATAGACGACGACACATGCTTCCCCAAAGTAGATAGAGTAGCTCTTCACTTCAAACTTTCCAACTCCATCACAGTAGAATTGTTTCCAACCTGATCACTCTCAATGAACATTCTCTTCAGAAAATCGACTGTTTGGCTACCGAAGACTACTGATTAAAGTGCAACGAGAAAAGTTCTTAACGTGCCAACGCTTTGACTGTCCGCGTCATCCGTCAAACAGATGTGTGTCACGATCGGACAGAATGCCAAACTGAACAGAATTGAAATGGCTTTATTTAAACATACTGCTGCTTCCTACACTGGAGTTACTGCTACTTCCATATATAATCTTATTCAAGAAAACAAAGAGGGCTTTGTAAATGAAAAAGGGATTTGTGAAACAGGGTTTTATAAATGTTCTACGAATGAACAGGTTATACATGAATGAATTTATGAAACATTCCAACTATATTTCAGGCGTTCAGAAAAACAGAATGCCATATTGCTCAATAAATGGGGAACAGCAAAATTAGTATACATATAGATAGTTCCCCCATTCCTAGTCAACAAACGACTTTGTATTTGGAATCAAATAACATTGTCATCGTATTACAACATCAAGTTACTATTATTTATAATGATCCTATTTTTCCCTAACAAGCAAAAGTCCTCCGATTGAAATTGGAGGACACAAAATTGATTTGGGCAGTTTATTAAATGAAAGGTAATTTGTTTGTATTCGAATCAGTTATTACAGAATTGCGAATTCAGAAAAACAAGTAACAAAACCAACTGCTAAAGCAAATAAGTTTTTTTAGAATTATACTGCGGAAAAGAATTAAAATGAAAATATACTTATTGGCAGCCTTCCTCTAAACACAGAATAAACTGCCTTCACAGAACCTAACACAACGTCAGCTGCTTTTACCTCAACTTAACATTCTTTCACTTCTCAAAAAAGAGTTCCTCATGAACAATATACAAATCGAAAATAGTTTACAGTCCTTTTAAACAAATGGCTTCCACACGGTTCAAACGTTTCTTTTATGTTAATTCATAACAGTTGGCAAAATGTGTTGAGAAAATCCCAAAAATGAGAAAAGTTTGCAATTTAATCTCTAAACTGTTTTCTGCTTCCAATAAAGTGTGATCTCGCTAAACATACAAGGATGGAGGCACTTCATAATATAAAGCTAATATCTTTTGTTTGATGTTCTGGAGCAGCAGATTTTGTTACTGTTTCTCGGCAAGTTTAAAGAATATGCCTTTATGGGGATCATTGGAAGTTTATAAAACATTTATAACTACGATCATAACACATACACTTTTAGTATATTGTTAGAGAAGTCACTGAATAAATATTCTTTGATAAAGTTGCATTTCCTTCGTAATACAGTTATGAGTCTATCAAATGTCACGTTTCATTCAGCAATTTTCATACTGTATATTTTATGTTTATTATTGTGACTGATAAATTTAATAATTATATGAGCGGCAGTTAAGCCGTATGCACCCAAAATGATAGCTCTTTATTTATAATAATAGTTTTCCTGTAACGTTTTTTTTTTTAATCCGAGTAATAAAATATTAAAATACAGTAGGTTAGGTAGTGTAATATGGATATTAACATAGGTAGTATTTAATAAGCCAAACCTCTGTTTAAAAATGAGTTTGTACAAAATAACAATATAACTTATAGTTGCCTTAACGTTCTTCTTATATTGTTTATTCAACCGACCAGGTTTCGGTTATAAAATAACCATCATCGGGGCCATT
>JAQIWE010002089.1:0-13995 GCA_034698565.1 Campodea plusiochaeta | reverse complement strand
ACACAGTGTAGCAGAGTATTTAAAATTGTGATATGGGTATTATGGTGTAGAATGAAATGGAATGGTAAAAAAAAAAAAAGTTGCGATATCTTTCTCGCATTTCGGCTGCGCTGATATCCCAAAATCAAAACAGATGCTAAACATACAAACGAAGATCATATGAGTTCGTAAAATATAATAAGAAAATTCAAACTAATTGTAAATCACATCCAACAGCAGCATACATACTTTCATAACAAAACGAAGCGCAATATTAATTTTTACCGTTCAAAAATGACTTCAAATTCCAATAAATATATACAGGATAAAAATAGGTTGATGTAAATATTAGTGTAAGATTTAGCAAATTCCTTGTGTTATCTGTTGTGGTAAATTTAATGCTATTACAATAGATTGGTATAAACGAAGTACGCGGAACCACTGTAGAAATACAGTATACTCCTATTGTTTATTTTCTATTCTTGTATGATAAAATACTTGAGACCTTCCCAAATTTTAAGATCATTTATCTAAAAATAGAGTACGATGATATCATGAAAAACAATAAATTCCAACATTGTCATCGGAAATTAGGAGAAATGATAAATATGCTGCAAATAACATCGATAGCCCCCTCGGGTTAAATACTGAGAACAGCACTGTAAGTTTTTATCACTTCGAAGAATAGGACCTCACACAGTTAAAAATAATGATTCACATCCCATTATAAAGCATGAAAGAGAAACATGAAATAACGAAATATAGAAGCTTTTTCCATATTTCAACAAATCTCTTATTGCAAAGCAATATTATGAAAATTATCTCTCATAGTTTTAATTTGAGAAATTATGATAATTTGATGAATTTAAATAAATGCTGACATTTTCAAGGAAATTCACAACAGATAGGCCTACCGTATGATTATTTTCTTACACAACGGGAACTTACATGTTACATCTTTACTCAAGGTTTTTTTTTCTTGCAGCCGTTCAAAGGATATTAACAGAGCAGGTTATAACACAAAAGTACATAATAAGCTCTACTCAAACTTACTTAAAATACACATTCCTCTTCAGGTGGGCTCTATATACGTACCTCCATTGGAACAGGAAAATTATCCAACATCACCTCAACAAGGATATCCATCACAACAAGGAAATTACCAAACATCTCCTCAAAGCAATTACCCTCCAACATCCCAAGGTAATTACCCAACATCTCCTCAAGGTAATTATCCAACATCACCTCAAGGGAATTACCCAACATCGCCTCAATACCAACAAGGTCCACCTAAATCTGCATTACCCTGGATGAGTTCTCAACCTTCCCCTCCAACTACACTTCCCCCTTGGATGCAAACTGCTCCAACATCTCAAAGAAACAATATTGCAGGACAACAACAACAACAAACTCGTATTATTCCAATTCATGTTGAAGGAAGAGATCCACCTTTCAATTCACAACAACAACAACAGCAGCAGCAGCAGCAACAGAAGTCACCACCTGTGTCTGCTGCAAATAAACCTTACCAGGAATTTGCAGGACCGGTAAGTATGTTATAATCATGGCATGTTTTTCGATTATGTGATCGGTATTTCAACAAATTTAAATTTCAAGATCGAACTAACGAAAATTTACTAGATGTAGAAGGTTAAGAATGGAGTACTCTTATTCAGTCAATTCAACAAACTTTTTTCTTTAAAAACTAACATAAAGAGAGTAGTAAAACATTGTTGTTACAATCTAATGCATAAGATACTTATTCATATTTATCTTGTTTTTCGAATATATTGAAAAATATGAGTTAGAGGTATTAACAAAAGAATATTTTTTATGTTGTAAAATAATAATAATAAAAAAATTGCTCTATTATAAAATGAAAACGAAATTGAAAAATACTCCAGTTTAATAATTAGCTATTGAACATAAATATGTATTCTGAATCAACGAATGTAACGTAGAAACATGAATATCATGATCTTTACAAGTGTGCTTTTCTATCTTTCAGCCAGGAGCTCGTATAATTCCAATTCAAATGGAAGATAAACAACACACCCAACAACAGCAACAACCACAATGGCGATCTGTTGGTGCTCCTGGACAAAGAAATCCTCAAGAATTACAATATTTACAACAAAACATGGAAGGGTAAGTAACATACAACAGGAACAAGATTACTGAAACATTATTGTTTACGAAATTAGAGTTTGTGATTTTCGAATGAGGAGGCGTTAAATCTGCAAAGACAGAAATATATTTTTGTCTTATTGTCTGTATGTGGTATAAGAATAAATAATATTGAATAATACCAAAGCTTCCTGGTAATACTGATAAATATTACTGAAGATTGAAAAATGATAGGCAAAATCAAGACTTGAAGAGATACATTGCTGTCGTGCTGTGATTATCCCCAAGTATCTATGTAGTTTTTTTATCGGCAAAACTACTAAACATTCTGATAAACGTTTAAATACATCTGGTCACTGGGACAGTTTTGTCATTTCCCCCTTTTTTCCCCATAATATAATTTTTTTAGTTATTCTAAGACATCACTTCCTACTGTCGTGGTTCTGGCGAAATATTTACATTTCATACATTTATTTTCAATCAAAGAATTTGACTTATATTTGGAGTCTTTCTCATGATCTACGTTTGAAAATAGGAAAAATTTTAATTGCCCATTATTTGAGTCTTTGTTATCACTTGTTGATATTAGGAAGTGAACCGTTAATTTAATTCCTTTGATCTCTGTGAGGGCTGCCTATATATGAACTCTTCCATTATATTATCTATGTTGAAATTTCATTTTAACGTACTGTGTAATATAACATCAGAGAGACAACGCCTGATCTCATCTTCAAACGAAGGAAATTTAGTGTTTTACTGTTACTGGGTGTCAGAAATACTGTACTTAATTGAACTTTGTTTCATTTGTCACAAAGCAAGCAAAACTAGCAATTGAAATATTTTAATAAAACTACTACTATATACTTCTATTGAATGGTGGTACCATAATTATTAAAAATAAAAAATATTAACAACTCCTGTTCGACTGAAATCATAATCCGGTAATGTGTAAAAATAAAGCACAATATAACTGTAGTATAACATAGTGAAAACATACCAAGCATAAAAATTTGCAATTAAGCAACTTTATAACCTTATTTCTTTCAAAAGCTGAATAATTATATTTTACTTCCAGATTTAATCTCCGAGATGGTAGCGATTCCATTCAACATCGACCATTTCGTATGAGCCAAAGATTTTCAGATGATGGAACTCCTCAGGATCCACAATTTGGTGGATCTCAATTCCTACCAAACAGATCTTTTCCAATGTCTCCTGAAGACAGACAAATGATGGGAATGCTCAAATCACAAGGTTTGGAAAAATACTTCAAATTTATACTTTACAACTTTTATTAACTAAGGTGCAAAGTACTTCTAAAAATAATTACAATAACTGCATACAACATCAATTACATTTTCAATACTTTTTATTAACTGTACGAAGTTCGTAGCAAAATCATTGTGCTTTTAGTATTTGTATTCTGAGAATTAGTCTGTCGTTTGTACAGACAGAAGAATTTGAAATACACTTTCATCATCTTCTATGCAAATAATTTTAAAGATCTGGATTTGACTTGTATAATTTTAATCGTTTTACGACTATTTTACTGCTACTGTGTGTTTGTTCAGTACTTCCAACCGACGACGAGATTTGAAATTTATTTGAACTAGTAATTTTCACATCATTTGTTTACATCCTTGAACTTTTGATGTCAGGAATATGTAATACCTAAAACATAAACAACCACGTACGTGATTTTGATACGAAGCTCGTACTATTAACGATGCAGACTGCAAGCAAAGACAATTTTTATCACTTTAGAAGAATGCTTTACTGCTCTTTCAACCTTCAGAATGATATAATAAATGCCTGATGTAGCATTGAACTTATTGCATTGCAAGTTTCTATAGGCAAATAATATTGTAGAACCTAAGTAAACCCTTATTGAATTAGAATGTTTGATTTCCTTTTTACACCTTCTTAGTTGACGAGGGAAGCTTCCTGCATTCAGAGACAGATCCCAGATACAGAGGACCTTCCATTCCTTCACGTGCTTTTCGAACACTGCAGACTATGACAGACTCCAGCAACGGGGCTACGGGTACTTGCATTTTCCTTGCATGCTTTAATATTGCATTGTGTTATGACTTTAATATTTTAACTCTCTTTTGCTCCTAAGGTACTCTCGATTCACAAATAGCATCACGACGAAGTCCAGTAGCCCCACAACGAGAACAGAGTGAGTTCATGTATTGTAGAAAACACACTCATAGTAAATTAACTGCTGCTCTTCTATAGTGCTTATTGATTCATACAGAAGAGATTGAAATTACCTTTTCGTAGATTTGAATATAACTCTACGATTAGAGATGTGCAAGAAATAAAAGAGTAGAAAAATGGAAAAGATTCCATTCCTGACAACTGCATAAATGCACTTAACTTGTGTACAAGTTTAAAAAAAATTGCTGTAATTTCTCTGTTCTTTAATTCTGATGCGTCAGTTCTGAGAAAATGTTTGTTGCTTGTTTCATAAAACTTACATTTCAAATTTAAATAACGTATAATAAATACAGTTATTTTTTTGTATTTCAAAAAGTTGTATGTAAAATTGTAACATCATTACATACATATTAGCCAGTAAAAAGTAGTTTTCGCAATATACTGGAACTATATAGAACTTGACTGACAAACCAGTGAATGCTAACAATTGAAGTGCGGGACAACTGAGCGAAGGGACAAAATATAGATCTCAGTTATCATCTTCCATACAGTCTCTTTAAATACTACTTAAAATATTCTTAAAACTTAAAATATTCTGAATTAGGCTGAAGTAATGCAATATACTGAAACATATTTTGTACTTTTCTCTCTCAGTGGAACAACCAGGTGAATATGTTCATCCTTCACAACAGACACCAGCACCTGAACCTAAAAAGTACACAGGAGGAAATATACCTTCAAGATCTTTTAGGATGCTACAAGCAATGACACATCCAGATGATGCACTTGGTATGTCTATTGGGCTTAAATATATGTTTCTTTTTTTCGTAAAATACTCTTTTGCCTAGACAATAAGAAGTCAATCAATGTTTTAACATTATTTTTGTAATGAATTATTCTAATGCCATTTCAATGGCATGTTATCTGTATGTTTTATTTTCTGTTTATAGAACTACAGAATGCTGAAGAAGGATGTATGAACAGCAACGATTTTTACCCTGTAAACCCTGTCCCTGCAGATGAAATGTGGAATTATCCATATTATTACTGGCATCCATCGTATTGGAATCAAGATTACTGGTATGCCGATTACTGGGAACAGAGACCATTTATACCATCAAAGGCATTTTGCTCACTTCAGTCGAATTTCGATGACGGGTATTATCCAGATGATTATTATAACGGTTACATGATAGATCCAAATGCATATTGGGAAGAACAGTGGGGAGAACAATTTCCTCAAGAAGAGGAAAAAGTTGAAGAAAGTGCTGCAAGTACAGAAACAGAAGAAAGTACCACTGTTGAAACAGAAGAAGAAAAAGAACCTGAAGAACTTTCCCATGAAGAAGGAAAGCAAAATGATGAAACGAATTGTGATGTTAAAGGTATTGTTGAAGAGCCAACAACGACTGATTCAGATTGTTCCTCTTCATCAGATGAAGATGACGAAGAAGACGAAGAAGTGATAGATAGTGATCAAAGACATATTAATGTGCCTAGACAATTAAGTGTGATTTTTGAAGAACTAAGTGATGTTGAAAGTATACGAAAAACTTTAGCAACAGTTGATGAATCTGATGCAGGTGAAAGTACAACAGTTGAAGGAGGTGATAATGAAAGTGATGATAGCTCTACACTCGCAAGTAGTGATGGAGAAGATGATGATGATGGTGATGATGCTGAGTCTACAGTGACTGTTAGATTGCCACTGAGATTGACTTTCAGCGAAGGATCAGAAGCTACATTAACTGTCGGAAGTCAGGTAGAAGTCCCTCAAATATCTGAAGTGGATGAAGATGATGATGAAAATGAAAAACAGTTAGAAGATGAAAGTGAAAAGCAGGCAGAAGAAGAAGAAGAAGATGGAGAAGTGACTGTTTCCGTTACTGTTACATTACCATCTCCAACACCAGCACCTACTCCAATTCCTAATATATTACCTGATGAATCCATTGATACGTCATCCAGTAGTGATGATGATTCTGATAATGAGGAAAATGAATGTAGTCTCAATGATTTGAATGCTCCTACGAGGGAAGTCACCACAGAAGAAGAAAGTTATAAAACGACTGGTACCACAAACTCCGCAGATAGTTCACCAGATGCAGAAACATCGCCTGGATTTCCTCAATTATTACCTGATGGTACAATACTCTGTCCTTTCCCAGATGGTGAAGAAGATTCGGGGGTTGTTACTGATTTGAGTCGACAGATGTCAGATGCTGATACTGACAGCGAAGCAACAGCAGAAAAAGAGAAACGCGTTGCCTACAGAAGAGCGCAGACTCACTCGCGATTATTTGAATTACTCCAAGAGGAGAACAGTGGACCTGAAATGCCTGAACAAACTTCGCCAAAATGCAAACCAATGAGACCTGTGACGTTATGTTTAGACGGTCCATTATACGAACCAGAAGGTTCACCATCTTTTGCATCCCCACTGTCACCAACAGATCGTTTGATAGCCGAATTACTCCAAGAACTCCAGCGCCGTCGTTCACCCCGTCAATGTAGAGCTCCAGCAGAGCATAGACTTTCACTGCCAGTTGGAAGTATTTGTAACTCACTGCCAAGATGTCCAAGAGACTGTTCACCTGAAGAACCTGCAGGGACTTCTTCCCCTTTAAACCCTCAACCCCCTATTCCTCCCTCCTATTAAACCCTCCAAGCGTTCGTCTCTTCCGCTGATTCCGACAGCGCTTCTAGGGGTCTACACTGCCTGAATTTCCCCCCAGGCAAGGCGCTCGCTCTCTTATATCGTTTCGTAGTTTCGTACGTGCGTCTTTTCTTTATTCGTCCGTGTGTCAAAAGTCATTCCTTCCCCTGTTTCCCTTTGTTAGCCTCTCTGGAGTAAACTCCACCTGAGAACTAAGGGAGTTCCCAAAATGAGACGCAGGGCAATGATCATGTACTTGCGTCATCAAATTATTTAGGCTCCCATTACGCGCTGCTTGGAATGAGCGGAGGAGGAGGGCGGTGCAGTTTGCTTCAAAGAGAGTCCTCCGTGCAGCTTGGGAAGACTCCATGCATGAATTTGGCTGCCTATGTATATCTATGCATGACACACTCACATCAGAGTGCATTATACTAAATATTTGTGTCAACCTTACGCAATCAACCCTGGTACTTAGTGAAGTTTTTCATGTGATTTAGAATAATGTCGTACATGTATATTCACACAGCATGGTTTTATGATTTGGAAATTTCCAAAAAGGACAAAATTGTAATTTCTTTTTTCTATTTCAGGCCCCAGCGTGTCGGACATGTAAGACACTGCCAATTTTATAATATCGTCAGGGAATCCAAATACCTTATTTTATTGCGTTTCTACTCTTTTCACCAATATGCTGCCTTATGGACCATAACCTGACGGTATATATGCCAATTGCATATTTATATACTCTCTAACTTTTTTGAGGGCTGCAAAGAAATGTATTTTTCCGAAGAATTGGTGCTGCTGTTATTGCACATATTACTGAATTATTTTGTTTGTCTGTTTATTATTTGAGTTGCCTATACATTTTGTTCTATCGGCTTTCTAGTCATATTCTGACTCAACAGTTCAGATGAGAGCATCTGTATAAAGATAGCACAATATTGTATTATTCTACTTTATAAACATGACACAATATTGTATTATAAGAGTGTTATAATTGCAGCAACCTATCCATACGGATATCTTTGTACTTTGTAGGGATTAGAGTTTGCTATAAAAATTTACAGCATTTCTTCATGTGTATGAACTGTTTTTCAATGTTAATATTTTGTACTGAATGTGTGGAGAGGAAGGAAAAAAAAAACAATTTTAGAGTTTCTAGAAGTAAGAAGAATATTCATAATTTCAATTTCTTAGATGTAAGGGAACCAGGCTTACGAATGGGTGTTTTATTTACAAGTCCCTGTGGGATAAACTGTTGGTTATTATTAATAAAGAATAATTTAAATAATACAAACAAATGAGTATTTTTTATCCATTCCTAACTATGATTTAGCAATAAAACCTATAATGCAGTGACATACAAGCATTTTTTTTTTTTTTTTTTCAATTAAAAAAATATTCCTACGATCAATACAATGTAAAATACGTATAATTAGATTTAAAAAATCCAGCATGCATAATTTTTATTAATTATATAATTTTTATATAAAATTTATAATACTATGAAAATAAAGTTTGTTTTAATTCAGTTTTGTACGGCAGATTTAAGTTATTTATATTGTTAGAAAAATCATGTTAAATAATAAAGAGAAACTTTTTTTTTACGAAGTCCATAATTTTTACGTTACATAAGTAATACACTGGAGACATTAATTAAATGCTGAAAGTATATATTTTGCATATTCATTTTAATGACCAAACCGAAGCTTTGGAAGTTTCAAGGTCTTATCGTTCTGTTTAATTATAAAAAACTATTTTAAAACTGAGAAGAAATAATATTCAATATTTCGTTCCTTACTGTACCACGTAACTGCGTTAAACTTACCTCTTGTAACACAAATCTTCTCAAGAAAGCACAATAGTTCAAAGTAATATTTTGATAGAATCAAAGACATTTTAATATACATGGGTTGATCCAATATAACCTAGAATTTCCTTATTACTTCTTCGTTTTCAATGGAACGGGGCAAAATTTCATATATTGTTAGAACATGTTCCTGTGCAAGTACCACTGTTGTTGCAATGAATGATGAAATATATATTTATTTACATACTCTGGTTACATATAGTAAATTAACAGATGCCACAGAATAACAATATCAAATTAATTACAATAAAATATTTTAGATTAGATTTTGTTTTGGAATAGATATAGTTGCGCAGAATGTGGATGGATTCCTTCAGCACGCTGATGACAATTTGTAGAATATTTTTGCATGCATGTTGCTTTAAAAGGCGTCGAAATTGAACAGATACGTTATTTTGCACAAAATAATGAAAGACCTCACTTCCATTGCTAATTTCAAAACGGAGAAGTAGAACCAATGACACTAAGAAGTTCGTGTATGATTTTTATACAGTTTCGACTTCACCGCAATTAATTTTATTCAATTTGAAACGCTGAAAAAAAATTGAAATGGAAGAATATTCATTAACATGAGTTTTAAAATTGAAATGGAAGAATATTCATTAACATGAGTTTTGTCTTGTACACTCATGGTTATAAAACGTTTTTAAATAATGGTAGCCATTAGCAACAGCACAGGTACGTGTGCTGACACTTCATCTAAAAGTATAAGTAATTTTGTCCACTGCTTCCATTGAAAAATAACAAAGTAATAAGAAAATTCAGGTTTATATTTGAACACCCCTTGTGTGAATGATTTTACAAGGGAAATTTATGGTGATTTTCGAATAACTCCTGTGCTGATATGAAGCCATAACGCCATCCTTGCCCAAGAAAAGCATATATTCCAGGATACTTTCTTCAGTGTATTCAAGATACGGTAACCGATTTTTACATTGAGTGACTAGATACTAGAGCTCTCGTATATTACTTTTAAAGTATATCACTTTTAAAGTGATTTTAAAGTCCTTTATTTTTTTGAAGTAAAATGAAAGATAGAGTTCAATAGAGTAATCAAGCAAATAAATCCTTGAAACAGGATTTTTTAAAAACCTAAATTATAAAGTTTTAAATTGTTTTGTACTGGAAAGGAAAGCGTAAGATAATTGTTTCAAACGGTTTCAAAGCTAATATAGGAATAGGAATGAAGTTAATGGTAAAGTGATTTGAAAGTTACATGAGTGTTTTGTATTAATCGTAGCATGATAAACGAGGGTGGGTAGCTGCCACTTTAAAATTAATGCTTCCCATAATTTATTGCGTTGGTTCAGGTTGTCAACAATGGATTATAACTTTTTATGATTTTTTTTTACATTTCCCGATAGAAACCCGCAAGTTTTCTTTCAGTAATACTAATACAGATAGCTGCTGTGACAGTATTTCAGAAGGGTATATGCAAGGAAGTGAAGTAAGAATATAGCAAGAGATGTATCGCAATACTGAAAAAAATAATACACTTATTATTATTCATGGACTCTTGAAACTCCGGGTTGGTTCTCGCAATAAATTATGAAAATAACTTTACGGCAGTTTTTATACAACGATACTATGTTATTAACTTTTATTTTTAAATAGTGAAATATCTACATAATATATATTTTTAATTTGCAGCTGTTTCGTAGTATAGGTGATGGTCGAAAAAAAAACTCAGTTTGCTTATAATGTTTATATATATTTTTTTTTCAGTTCTAATAAAATTACGATACCGATTAGAAAAAAATGAAATGGTTTCATGTCAGGTCACTCATGTTTATTATTATTGTTATCCAAACTTCACCAGTTCTTTTATTTTCTAGGAACCTCCACCTCTTACACAAGAATGATTTTACTCTTATGTTATTCTTAGATTTTTTTTCTATTTACGTGAAATCTTCCTCAACTTGAGATGTGAACGATATACCATAAAGACCTCTATATTAGCAATAGTTATACCGTATATATCAGATTTAGATTATAGCCATTCATGCAACTGCCATTGCGATCGGTGAATTTTATTATGATAAGACTTCCATATTCTTAGTAAAATATACAAAGAGGTCATGTGATATGAATATTGTGATGCAGTGATAGAGTTACCAAGTACCACAATTCGAGTTCTTTGGAGTTATTTCCTGAAATTCATCTCGCTCATTCCGTTTCTAATATTCGAGAATTGGCTAACGTAATTTGTATAAATTTTAAGCAATAAACTTACTGTTTTTTTTTAATAAATATGTCATTTACGATATTTCAGATTTCGAAATTATTTTTATTGACAATTATCTACAGGAGAGTATATTTGGTTTCTTTTTCGAGTGCTTTTTCCATTAAAATCGCACAAAGTTACATGAAATTATCAAAATTCGAACTTTGCTACAATAATTTATAATTTGCAGTGATAAACGAAATGTGCGAAATAATAACGAAATTGTTATTTTTTGTTTGTATACTAATATTTTATTAGCATTACCAGCATACACATTAACAACTCCTGATATGTTCTAAAATGAATATTAAACTCTGTGCCATTGTGAAAGTATTTTTGATTATAATTTATTTACTCTTATTTTGAATTAGCTATATTTTATATACAGTAATATATTTTTAAATTCCACAAAAATTATATTGTCAACCGGTGTGATTCACTACTGCTGCTACTTCAAACTACTCTACTTTATAAAATTATAAGAATAAAACAGACATGACAGATAGTGATTGGAAATTCAAAACAATACATTCATCGAAATAATGAATAATCAGAACAGCGCAGAACAGAGTAATAAATTGACTGCTGCACTTTATTAATATGTTTAATAAGAAGCTTATTCGCAGCTTTTATGTCAACATTCTTCTGGATTCTCATGGTATATATTATTATTAACTGTCTTTGAAATTAATACGTAAATTAACAAAATTTACGTAGAAGAAAATAACGTTCATGGTAGGTAATTAAAATATAGCTCCTAAATTTTATATATGTTTTTCGCACGTTAATATTAAATGATAATGAGTCATAATGAAAGTGCTGTGAAAAACTAGTGATGTTTTATGGTGCAATATGAAATTTTTAACAGTTTAGTGAGGAACTGGAATTTAGAAGATTTAAAATACTTTTCATTCCCGCAATATCTTTACTTCATTCTTAACTCATTGATATAACATAATTTTGTAATATTAATTATTCAAACTAAAAAGAAAATAAATTTTTGTAAAAAAAAATGTTCTTCAGTTATCCAATCTTCTTCTGTTACGCTGTTTAAAAAATACCATTAATGTTCTCACACATTTTATAGTTCCAAATAAGTGATGATAAACTTTCTGATACTGTATTAAATATTAAAACACATAGCAACCCTGAGAAAATGTGCATTGCATCATATCTTTATTTCAACATCCATAATCTGCAATAATTATATAGGGTAGAATACATTGGAATTACAAATAGTTTACCGTTGCATTGATAGCATCGGGGATTTTGTTGTTTTTATCATTGAGAAGGCAAGTGATAAAATCCGATTTCCGTGAAATTGGGCAGGAAATAAGATAAAGATTTATCTTAAATTTGAATATCCACCTTTCTCTTTGGAACAAAGACCTTCATAGTTAATTAATACATATAACAGTATAAACCCATTATACAAATAAGTTACACTAGGAAGCATTGAAATCTACATTAAACTCATTAATAATGTACATAAAAGTATCTTCATTCTGATAGCACGTAAAAAATTATAACATGGTTTGTTTATACGAAATTAATTCCACTATTTATACTCAATTTCCATATAATTTGCAATTATTTCTCAAGCAAATTAATTAATTTATAAAATAAATAATACTGCAGAAATATATTATTAACAGACTTTTGTAACATACTCATAAAATAATTTTATCCCACAAACCAAGATGTTTATCATCTATGTTCTTTTGCATCTGTATTTTTGTATAATAAATAAAATCTTGTTCTATTTCTGAATTTTCCCCGTGAATTCAAACAGATTACCTAATTGCTACAATGTATATTAATTGACTGGTACTTACAATGCAAATAAGTCGAGTTGTCGTGTCGTGGGAAGTCATACAAAATGTCTGGTACATATAGTAAATACCGTGAAGTCAGTCAGATAAACTCATTTTCTGAATGAGCAGTCCCTCAGAATAAATACAAGTATATAATTATTTTAAAATTAAATTATTAGAAGCTTTGCAAAGGAATATATATTATAAATGAAATGTTTTTAACTGACTACTTTGCACTGGAAAAATAAATTAAGAACAAGAAAAATTTCGAGCCCGGTCCTGGATATATCGAGGTCGTGGGTTCGAGTCCCACTTGAGCCGAAATTTTTCGAAATGCGAAGTAGTCAGTTAAAAATATTTCATTTACAAGTATATAATATTCTTGCGCAATTTCTAATATATAGACGAGCGGAGTTGAAAATGTTTATTCTGATAAAAAAAATTCAGATATTTTCCATATCCACACTAATAACAAAAATGTTCATGATATAAACGAAATCAATGCTGATACAATTAGGCACTCTAACATAAAATCTGTTATTTAAATCTGTATGTATAATGGTATATTCCGAAAAATTACCTACATGAGCGAATCCGATTAGTATTATGAAATCCATAGTTGAATAGTGGTAAGTACTGAGGCAACCACAATAGCAATTAAATCTTACCACATAAGCACAGTTAATCACTTATGATATGAATATTATGAAAGGAATAAAACTTACATGTATATTATCTTACTCTTGTTATAAGTATAGCAGTAAAAGAAGTATATTTCAATACACTGGATTTTTTTTAATAAAGACTATTTTTCGCATCGTGATTTTTTTTTTTTTAAATATGCAATAAATTACTATAATTATACTATTGACTATGTTTATTGGTAGCTGACTGCTGGTTGTATATTGTAGTAATACTGCATAATTAGTTTATTTATTGTTATTTCGTAGATTTATTCTTTTTTTAGACAGACCAATGATTGATAATATCATAGGCATGATTAATATTTAAATCTCGAGATTTAAATAATCGTACAAAAGGGGAAATAGATTAAACCGGTGTTAATTAAGTTATAAATTTGATTTATACAGGGTGTTTCAGAGCGAGCTGACACATTTCAATCGGCTGCCAAGTTGCAACCAATGAACCGATTTTTATGAAT
>JAQIWE010002088.1:0-14000 GCA_034698565.1 Campodea plusiochaeta | reverse complement strand
CCCCCCCCCCCCCCCCTCCTCCTTCATTTCTTCAATTTTCTCACTGGGGTCATCTCTACTGAATGGGGGGTCAGAATGCAATCATCAGGCGTATGGTTTACGGTGCTTTATTATTACGCCAATTATCTACCGCTTATTTTAGAATTAAGTAATGATGGAAATTTTCTCTCTTCAATGTCTGTATGTGTAAGATGAAAAGTACATTGTTTCACTTTTTCAGCTTAATTCACTATAGAGATTTTTTTATTATTATTTTATTTGTTGATGAATGCTACCGTATGATACTAGTTTATCAATGCAAATGCTTCAATGATTTGATAGTGATAAGTAGCGATTGGAAATTATTTTACTAATCAGTGACTTGTGAATTTTATGGGTTTGAAGTTTTAATAGAAAATCTGTATATGAATTATTGCTCTTCAGCTAGATCATTATATAGAAACAACAAAAAATAGTCTAAATCCAAGTGACGTACCACTTAAACTGAAAATATATAATTTGTAGAAAACTGAACTTACTTTTGTAAAGAGATCCGAAAAATCTACAATAAAGTAGTGCCCGAAAAGTTGTTAAATCCTTATTAAAAAGTAATGTAAGCAGATCATAACAGTGCAGTCCATTTCTTTAGAAATATTTCCACATATAGCACTTCTTCTGCACATGGAAAAGTATAATTTCAAAAAACGTTGTTATGTAGAATTCGTACGTAATGCTTTTTAACAAGATGTTATTTTCAAAGAATATTGCTTATTTCTACTATTAGAATAAGAAAAAGAAAGTTTTGAGTTGCTTGGAAACACCAGCATCGCCGATATTGAAAAGCAAAATCTCTTTATTGTGTTCTTCTTTAAACTTATTCTAACGAGAGACTTGATAAAATTTCACAACTTCGTTTTGTTTGCAGAAAAGAATTTATGTCGTTTGCATGACTTTTTATCAGCACTTGTTTAAATCTACAAAGTTTCTTGATAAACTTCATTACCTTTACACACATTAAATTTGTTCTTTGTCTTTTGGGCTTGGGCATATTATGATGCCGTCAACCTGGAGAAAAAACAAATACGTAATTATTACATGTAAATATGATAATTAACACCACAGTCGAAGTTAGTAAGTTAAGAAAATAGTTTTTCAATATTATTTCAAGCAACTATGAACTGCATCTGCTCTTACCATGCGTTTTGAAAATAAAGAAATTGAGTAATTACATATAGATCGAAACAAATCACTGTATTCGATCAATTGTAGATATCTGCTGCCTTCGTAGATCACCTTATAAAAATATCTCAAAAACTACTGTGAAATCAGATAAAACTTGCACTTATAACCACTCTTAAATTTTCCTTTTTCATGAGAACATTTGAACTCTGTATCTAACTAATAATTATTACAAATAAAACAACATAGTATAATTCCCTTTAAACCATCTTTCTACGTTCGTTATTTGTGTTCCATACCCTATTCTCTGGTTATGTACCTATTCCTTTTGTGTATATGTTACGTATAACATGAAGCTGAAGTAGAGAACTTGTAACCTGGGTAACTATACTGGATGGTCAGCATTGCAATTTTTCTCTCCTCACTTCTTTACTGTCCATTCGAGTAAGAGTTTGTGGAAGAAATATACGCAATATAAACGATAGGTTATTGGATACAGAGTTTTTCGTTGTATTATATCAGTTAGGATTTTTGTAAGTATAGCTATTTATTTCTTTGTTGGTGAAGAATGCACTTTTTTAATTTGTTTCCTATTTTTTGTGTTTTTGTTGAGAGTTATTGTATATATGGAGAGTTGATCAGTTTTAATATTGTCAGTGAAGGATCGGAGTTGATTTTTAGGAAATAACAATAAACATTAATTTAAAAATATTAAAATTTTTGATTAAGTTTTTGTCAATTAATTTTATGTAGTGCTAAATGTGTGATTTTTTAAAATTATTCTTCATGTCATGGAAGGAGTGTGGTAATATTAAGGCTAATTAGTATCAAAATTACAAAAAAATTTTTTTTATTTCTTATCCGTAAGTCATATCTCATTACAATTATAAGCATTCTTCTATCTGAGAAAATATTATTAGAACAAATTTGGTTAACTTGTGATTTTTGGTGTGATTTCCTTTAATTTTAGAACTGCGATGCATTGCCTCTGAGCAGCTGTAATATTATATTGTGTAATTATTCCATTAAGTAAATTGTTAGTAGGAAAAAAGATATAATTGATTTTTATTGCATGCAATCATGATGTAGAGAAAGAAGTTTTATTCCAACTTCTCATGACGTAAGAAGGGATGAACTACTTAATTAAAACTTTACACAAAATAAAGAATGAATTAAAAGTTAGTGAAGAAGACGACAGAGCTCAAGTTAGACGTAGGTTCATTTCTTTTTTCATTTATAAATGTTCATGGAATTTATAAATTTTGTGATGCTTATGAACACATTTACGACTTCTAACTGTATGATACGTAATTCACTAATAATTCTTTATTTCTTAGTGTTATTGAATTTATAAAGTAATATGTTGTTTACTAACGTCAAATGTGCAGTTATGTGCTGTTTTACCACTCGATCAATTAATTTCGTCTGCAAAAGTTTCCCCTTATTTCTCCCGTAATTATAAGGATTCTTCTTTGAGTACCACAGAATAATCAGAAAATTTCTCTACCCGATACATCAAAACAATATTAGAAGTTTCGTTTGAGTTATATTGGTGACTTTTGTACCTATAGCTGTTTCTTTTACTATGTGTTATGGAACTTATTTGAATGTGAAAGAGAAAAGCGTCATTGAAAGAATTGTTATGTTAACTTTAAAGTCTTTGTGTATTTGAACATATTGTCTTTGTGTATTTGAACCTGCTTTGCTTATTGAAATAAACAGTAGTATATTATAGGATGATTACCATAGTGATTTAATGATATATCTCCTGTTAGTATTTGTATAGGTAATATTTAGTCTGGTATAGTATTCACCTGCTATTTGGGTGGCTGGTGAAAAAGAGAGCCAGGTGGATTAAGAAAAGGTGGATGAGCAGGTTCATTTTGCAAGGACGAATAGTATTGAGGAGGAAAGAGGGATCTCTATTGTATACATTTCCCCGCAGGACATTCTCGAGAGAATTTTTTAACTTCTGTCTGCGCGTAATCTGTAATCTTATTAGACGATATATTTTAATTGGGTCTGCTGAGATAGATATTCGGTTAATTATTTATGTAAATAAAATAGAAATATTTTCGTGCTGTATATATTAAAAGAATATAATGCGTGAAAGTTACTATATTTTTAGCGATTTATTATATTCATATCTGTATAGGTTTCAACATAATAATATCTTAGATCAATTTTAATTGGGCGATGTATCAGATATTGAGGTTTCACGAGGAATATTTTACACTTCTATATTTTGTCTCGATTATTATTAAAGATGGTATACTGTAATAATATTTTATACTAATTTATGGAAATTTAATAATGGTATTTCTAATTTGCTTGTCACAGCTAATTGTTAAATTAAGTGCTATTAAAGTACATATTTATCTATCCAGAGCAAAACATTAAAAAATATCTCATCGATATAAATCCTTTCGAATAATATACTATACATTTACTGAAAATATTTCTAATTTTTTGTTCTTACTAAATTCCCCGTATATACATGTAAGTATTGTTTAATAAAATGCAAAACTTCATTTCTTTGTCCAGTTGGAGCACGTGCCCCGTACGGTAGACATGCAATATATACCACTAGACAGATGTGAATTATACCAATCAGCTGCTCCTATAAGATTAATAAGAATACCTTTCTCATATTATACACTTGTATATACTGCCCTTGTGTTATGCAATACAAGAGTGGACGGCTGGGTTTTCAACCAATACAATAATATTTAAAAGTGTTCCCTTAAATTGCTATAGGCCTTTAAGTGACATGGTGCAATTTTAAATCAAAAGCTGAAAGTAGTCATTTAGTGATTTCTAAATGGACATGAAAATAATGATTATAACTGCAAGAAAATTTGGTAGAAACACGAAACTGCATATTCTGAACATGCAATATTTTTTTATTCTTTCAGGTGGATATAGTCAGTTAGCAGAATCAATGCAACAATTAGGTGAATTAGGAGGTGGAAATGGTACTGCATCAGGGTCAGCTCCAGTACCAGATGATCCTTCATATGTACCACAACCTGGTTATGAACCTGATCCAGAATATCAAGCATTAGATGGTACAACTACAACAACACATTATCTAGATGCTTCACCAGAATTCTATACAACTTCAATGACAACAGCTGATGGAAAATATACGCAATATCTCAAGAGCAGTAATTTTGGAAGAGGTAAGAAACACCTGCATATAAATTAACTATTTTATATTAAGATATATGGTTTAGTTTTCACTCTTCAGGAATGGCAATCATTTACTTTTAGAATCTGGGCTTTCAATACATGATAAAAATGTTTTTCTCACTTGAAAATTATATCACATCGAATAATACTCTGAAACAGTTCGAATTCTTCTGTTACGCCGTATTGACTTTTGATATGCAACTAACATAACATCAGTTTGCCCACGATTGTTTCAAGTAATAAAGATTTACAAATTGATCGTGAACATTTTGACAATTTTCTTTGTAAATTCGGTATGGAAAATTTGTTGAATACTGGAATTAAAAAAGATACATAGTAAATGCTCTTCGTTGCAATATTCATTTTTGCCGCATTTTAGAATCGAGAGCTGTGGTTGAGAGGTTGGCAGACATTGACAGCGAAGCTTAAAACCGAAAATTCGTTTAAACTTTTCTTTTCATTCTTCTGGTCATAGTAAAGAATAGGTATGATAAATATTCATTTTCCGCTAATTGTAGTTGTATTTTTCCAATGGTAACCAAGTGGAACTTAACATTGGTCTTCACAGCATGAGGGAAACGCTGTTTCGAAACTGAAGTGAAGCCAAAGCAGCTGCTTGCCAACCGTTTAAGAAACACTAAAACCACCTGCAAGCATCATACACTACACTTTACAATATTTCTGTACTTTACAACATTACAGATTACACTAAACCTAAATTATAATTAAAAGTGAAGAATAGCATAATTGATATGTATAAACATTTTGAGTGCTTATCATAGTTCATTATCAATATATTACTTCCGTGTGAACATAGTTTGTGTTCCTCTATTCCCCTCTCCGTCAACAGGTGTTGATTGGGATTTTCCTTCATCATACATCAAAAGGGAGAAAAAAGTTTTTTTGTTGATAGGAAAACGTAAAGTATCACCTTAGTGGTTTGTCAAAACATCTACAAATCATTCCAATACAATTGGAACAAAAGGTCGTTTTGAAACGAAAGAAACATGTGTTGTTACTCGGTACAAATTACTTTCTTTCATAGTTTGCATTTCGTAAATAAATCAATTGATCAGAACTGAAGTTTTGAAAATATAAACTAATTACTTTATATTAAATTAATGACTGTGTTAAAAGTAGTTTATTCACTTCCCCTTCTCACGATCTTACAATTAAAGTACTTTAAATTCATTATCCTAAAACTTATACTTGGAACACATTTTGCATCAAATTAACATAAAATTATTTGTAATTTTAATATTGGAAAAAAAAAAAAAATTATTTAATAGAAGGACTTTGTTTTCACTGGAGTATGTTATATGCTGAATGCACGCAGTCCATATCATGTTTGGTTTTATAGGCTAGTAAATTAATATTCGAATAAACTCCACTCTATATTTTATAGGACCTATCAGAATTTCAAAATAAATAACCTCAAGAATATTTAAGTTTTAAATTAAGATAATACTTTTGGACGAACAAAACAACCTCAATTTCCAAACCTTTCCTCTATCATTTCTCAACATAATTCATCATACTTTTGACCGAGAGAACCTGAAATAATTTTGAACTGTAAGAATGAAATGTAAATTGTAATTTGTGATTGTCATAGTGTAGTTTTGTATGATAAAAGGATGAAATTTTGTTAACGGTATGGAGTTTTGTGTGAATGGGTGGTGGGATATGAGTTGTTGTTATACTTTACCGGATGTTGATAATTAACGGTGAACTGGGAGGGCGCAATTGTGTGAGAAAGCTGTCAAACTCCCCTCCCCCCCTCTCAGCCCCGAAGAGCTTTTTTATAGATGTACTCTTTTTATTGTTATTTTTCATTCTTTCTACCTGAGTGCACAGGTTAAGGAAAGACTGTGAGATATGTTGGACATCACCTCATACACTACAATCTATTGTTTTCATGTTAATCTCCTTTTTTGCGTTGTTGTTCCACACTTTTTTTCGCAAGTAAAACAATGTAGATTATGTTCCCATGGACAAGTACGATACATATTGATAGAAAGTTTAAATTCACCAGGAAAGCGGTGCTCGATTATATTTTTTTTTACGAAGGCGTATTTTAAAAAATTACTGTCATCAATTTAAAAAAATAGATGCTGCGAATTAATAGTTGTTGATCGACTGAGTGATTGACGTCTTACAAGAAGTAGGCGGGAAGATATATGAAACCTTTTGAGGAAGGTTCTTCCATTATTACAGCCTTAGGTATATTAAGGAGTCTTTGTATCACCTCAAACAATTAGAAGCACATGCACACAATATTTAAAAAAAAATAAGGAAATGCATATGCCGTGGAAACAAAAGACGAACTCTTCTCTTTCCGACTCTTCTACTTAAAGTCGAGTGGGGAATAAATGTGAATTCGATTTATTCATGTTAGGAAGCTACTTAATATCAAAATTATTCAATATTACATCGAAGCAATTTCTTTGTTTTACGCTTTACTATTTCATTTAACTCATTGCAATTTGTTTATTTAATTTCTTTCCAGCTCGGTATCCAACCCATGACTACAGTGACGCATATGGAAATAGTCCACATCATCATCATTATGATTCACCACCATTTCAAACAGTACCAACTGATGGTGGTCCAGGTACACCAAGTGATCATTGGTCACCATCTCCCTCTGAACATCTCCCCCTTCCACCACCACCATTACATCATCCACATCAACATCCACATCTCCATCCACATCATACACATCAACAACAACATCATACTGCATTTCATATTAGAGATCCACCTCCACCCCCGCCACCAAATGCACATAATCATACCAATGGAAATTTACAAGATGGAAATAAACCAGTCATACAAGCTACAATGTTAGGAGCATATTCAGGTAAGAGAAACAGATATCACTAATTAGATTTACCAGTCCCAAAACCAAACACAATATTCACTCTAAAAATACATGTTTTTTGTCAAACTGCAGCGTAGTTTAAAATTACAAATAGGGTCCATACATTGTAATGACTGTATGAAATAAGAATTATCGGAAATGAGTTCGTAGAACCGGATAACCTTTGCAATTAAACTTTTAATATTTTTTTCACACACTGATTTATATTTGCATGAGCTTACGAGTGTTTTTCCATTCTTAGTAAATGTCAATTATGGTTCTAAAGTCACTCAACAATATGCAATAAAGAATTAATTTGTATTTATGGAAATGGGAACATCAATAATAATAAAAAAGTTTCTGTCTAATTGTGATTTGTAATATTTTTGTTTATTTACTAGGTGGTGGTCCATGTTTCACAGGATCTGGTCCAATTCAGTTATGGCAGTTTCTTTTGGAGCTTTTAACTGATAAAACTTGTCAAGGTTTTATATCATGGACTGGAGATGGATGGGAATTCAAACTCACCGATCCAGATGAAGTAGCAAGGTAAGAATATGAGGTTTTGTTAATTAATACTTTTACTATTTCTTCTTAGCTTAGGTTTCATCATTTAAACGTAATTTGATCGTCTAAACTAAATAATCTCAATATTTTTACGTAATTTGGTAATGGAACATTTCTAAATGATTTTTCCTTGTTTTTCTTCTTTCGAAAGTTAACATAATATGACCAAATATTAGCAGTCACTATAATAAATTTCAATGTAAACCTATAAGCATTATATTATTTCAGAATATATTAATTTTTTCGAAAATATAGTTTGCAAAATCTAAAAGTGAATCCAGACGATTTAGTAATATGAAGAAATGCCGCTTCGTCAATGAATTATTTCTTATCCATTTTTTTTTATTTCAGGCGATGGGGTATTAGAAAAAATAAACCAAAAATGAATTATGAAAAACTGAGTCGAGGGCTTCGTTATTATTATGATAAAAATATCATTCACAAGACAGCAGGGAAGAGATATGTTTATAGATTTGTTTGTGACCTGCAGAATCTCTTAGGGTAAGTAAAATTAATATTACACTGTAGGTAATATAAATATTAAACTATAGAGTCCTGAAGAAAGTTTTTTTATTAATGATAAATTATTTAACACGTTTTGTCTTATGAAAAATTTGTTTTAAAAGTAATAGTACTAATAAATCAGTCGTACTGATATTCAAAAATATTTCGTAACCATTTTGATATAAAAAAGTATTATCCAAATCCAAAAGTAAAGTCATAAAATACATTGTAAAAATGAAGTGAATATTAACTTCTGTTTTTGTTTTAATTTCAGCTACACTCCTGAAGAGCTGCATGCAATGGTTGATTTAAAACCTGAGAAAAAAGACGATGATTAAGTTCTCTGTTACAAACTCAAAAAATGTGAAAACAAACTTTTGTTTCTAAAGAGTGATTTAAGTTATGCCTCAAGTAAAGGAAAAGAAATTGAATGTTGATTGAGTGAGTGACAAGGGACCAAAAATGTTGAGTGAAGAATGTTCAGAAAGAAAAAGGCAACAATTTTTGTACAAAGATTTTTTTCATAAGAAAAATCATCCCAAAGAAAAACTTGTGTGTTATTCTTCTTTTTTATTATTATTATTATTATTATTACAGTGACAAGTTGTGTGTAACTGTATGTTTCATGATGATGACAACATGTTAAAAAGTGATTTTGTGTTTTTTAATTGTTCTGTTGTGATTGACTTTTTTGGTGTTCTAATTACAGCGGCAACTGTTGAAATTGAGCACAGTGAGAAATGAAGAAATGCGTATGGTACAATCATTCTGTAGGGGGTTATATTTTATAGTCTTCTAAACATTTTACCTTAGAGATAAAATGGTTATTTTCACATTCAGTAATTATAATATTATATCATATTTAAAAAAAGGCTGTAAAAATCAAAATTTTACATTTTCTCCCTCATACCTTTATTATGAAGTGCCTTGAAAATACAGTCAATATATTATTACACATATTTGTGATTATTTTTAAGAATATAGTAATATTGTACATGGTCATGTTTCTTTTGAAGAAATAATATGTAATTTTTTTACAATAATACATGGTAAAGTTATGTGATTTGAGCCAAAGTTTTTAGATTTTTTGGGAAAATACTGGGAGCTGGTCATTGAAAGAAAAAGAGTATAAAATGCACTGTAGTATTGTATTTTGTATGTTAGTTCAAGTATTTCATCTTCCTTTTTTGGTATAATTTATAAATCCCTATATTCTTTTTATCTGTGACAGACATGTATTTGGGTATATATTTTTGTTGATAAAAACTGTAATCTAATTCAGTTGAAAAATTCCTGTAAAGTAGTGCCTAAGTTTTTTTGCCATTGCATTTTTATTGTAATGATTTGTGACAATCTTAAATGAAATTAATGTAACAATTTTTCTCTAAGTCATGTAATCATATTATGTCCATGAAATTTATGGAGTTTATTTTATTAGACTTTTTTTGTGGCTCAAAACCTCATTTTTTAAAAAGAAACTGAAGAGAATTGTAAAAAGATTTTTGTATAAAAGGAATTTGTTGAATTCTTTTCCACTGTTTCGGAGCTAAAAAGCAAAATCACATCTCTATTATATGTAATTATAAAAATAAAAAACATTAAATGAAGTCATTATACATTGTATAAATGTGTTTTATTCCTCTCAAATCTGCGTTGTTTCCTTTCCGCCGCCTTTTATTCAATTAGAATATTAGTAATTGAAGTAAATTACCGTTTTCATTTCCTTTATAATAAAATTATAGGAAATGATTGAAAGATAAGGAAATCAGTATTATCCAGTCATTTATCACTTGTATACAGAAGTGAAGAATTTTTATCCTATTGTCATGTCGTTTCGCCTTGATGCATAATAAACTTCTTTTTGAATTGGACTATTGAACCCAATATGATTAGCAATATTCAAACGATGTTGATAGGTGCAAATACAATAGATTTCAATATATTAATTAGATCTAAAACAGTCAAATTTACAAATATGGGGTGACTATAGTACACGTTGAATAATATTATAGACTATTGGTACGGTAAAATACAGAAAGTCATCGCAATTTAATTATCAGTCGCACAAGAATCACTTTCCATCTATCTCTCTCTTGTTTGTGAACTTTCATATAGAAATTGGCAAAAATTGATTTTAAAAATATTTGAAATTTTACCAAGACAAAGAGCAAAGTACGTAGATTGTATTGAAGCTGGTGGAGACTGTTTAAAACATTTTATTCTATCATTAGAATCCGACGGTATCACAGCAGTCAAGTTTTTTTTAAGCTTGGTGATTTTTTATCACAGTTTTTTATTTTAAAATATTGATACTAATAAAATTTAAAGTTTGTTCTCGAAGAGATTGAAGCACGAACTGTAATAGGAACATTTCCTATACATAATAAGGATAATATTTGATCACGGACTTTATCAAAACATTATAATCACCTCTGTCAGTTTATGATACATTAGGCCTACATAAAATTTGTTTTATAAATTTATTGTTTCATGATGGTAATTTTCTAATTACCGGTATTTACATATTTCTGTAAAATTTCATTTCTTGCGAAAATAAAAAATGGCTAACCGCTACAATGCATCTTAATCCATGTTAATTGTATAATGCAATGTATTATCCTAAAATATTTTATTATTTTAAAAGGTCCTCTCAATGAAACATGTGAAATTGTTTTGAAAGGGTATTAAATACTGGGACTGTTTATAGATCTTTATTCAAGTTTTAAAAATTACACGGATCAGATTTAGTCATTTAGAATTCTCTTTAAATTTTATAATTGCAGTTAATTTCACCGGTAAGTAATAACTGTTGAACTTCAAATAATTTGTAAAGAATAAGTACAAAGTAAATTAATTTATACCTCAGATAACACTGGTACTTTAATAGATTTAGGCTTAATGATATTATATAAAACTACTGCCTCTTTACACATGGAATATTAAAAGCTATTTACTATAGAAATAGTAAGCACAAATTAGCAGGTGAGGTTCTGTTCGGTTCCAATCTGTTTTAGTTTGATTTGGAATAGATAGATTAAATATTGGATTTTGCAAATTAATTTCGTGTTATAGGAAACATACGCGGTTTTCGTATAGTAAAACTGTAAGTCCATCAGAAAATTGAGATACTATTACATTTCGTAAATGTACAGTAAAAGACATTTATTATTGTATCTATATTTCATAATGTTCACAAGAATCACAACGAACAACGTATAAAATCATGTGAAACGCACAACCTGTTAATGTCAAATTTATAAATACATTTTTAGGAAAAGAATATTGAAAATACACGAAGAAAATTAATTGAAAGAAGTAACATATTGCAGCATAAATCTAAAAGAAAAACATGAAGTACTGTCTTACTATAGGCTATATTGAATAGATTATTCTATCATCTTTCCAATATTCGTTTCTCTTTATGGTTGTAATAAAGAGGTTTTGAAACCAAACGCTTTTCTTTAAAAAATGCAGTATATTTCAGCACATACGTGGTACCGTCATCAGGCAAATAGATTTACAATTTTTTTAAACTTTTTTTGAAGAAAAGTGCTTGGTTTCAAAATTCCTTATTATAACTATAGTATGAATGAACCAAGAATATATTCGTTTCTCTTACTGAACTTTATCAAACATTATACATTATAGTAAAAAAAAAATAACTAAACCGATTTCGGGACACTATTATTCGGCAACAGGGTATGAGGGTAGGATATTCAAATAAGTTATACGCTATTTTAAAGTATTTAAAAACAGCTTTCATTTGGTATATAAAACATCAAAATAAACCTGTTCGAAAATGAATTTTCCAAAACACTTAAAAATGGTATTCATCATAGTGTACATCATTTATTACTGCAAACACTATGAGCAAAAAATATTTGAAAAGGCGCAAATATATTTTTCAATTAAATGTGCTAACTTTAAATATAAATTAATGTAACCACACACCCTCATTACAATATTTATAGTTTCCATATTTAATTCAGAAAGAAATTATTGGTATATTTCTACTGTCATATAATGTAAAACACGTTGTTAAAAATGTTACTGTTATTCAATTTTAAATTTTATATAAAATATTAAAGCCATGTTCAAGGGTTTTGAAAAAAGATATTGATTATTTTAATATCTTATCCGGTTACCGAATGATAGTGTCCTGAAGTTGGTCCGTTTTTTTTTTTTTTTTGCCATCCTGCATGTCTAATAAGTGTATATTCTAAAACGTTATATGACAATAAGCTTATCTACAAAGCATCTTAATAAAAATTAATTAATTGATGCAATGCACTGTAATCTGTTGTCATTTCACCTTATTCAATATAAAATTGCATAAAATAGTCCTCTTGATGAAATATGTGTAATTGTTTTGAAAGGGAACAATGTACATACTTTGTTTACAAACATTCATTCTATTCGAAGAATTAGAATTCCACGGATTAAAGTTCGTATTTTCTTCAAATTTCTAAAATTACAGTGAATTTTTTGGTAAGTTATGTAATATTTAACTATAAATAGCTAATTATTAAGTATTTCAACAAGAGTTAAGTCCATTGATTTCTCATTAATAGTAATATTTAATTAATTTGTTAGCATCACAGGCTTATAATAATTATTTGGAATGTTCAATTTTTGAATTGTGCTTATATCAGATATATTTCATGTAGTTAATTTCATATAACTAAAAGTAGCTTAAGGAAAATTGAGAATATACTGGTTTTAAATTCAGATATTTATATTCTTTCTGCTATTTATACCACGAATCCTAAACAACCTGAAAGGCTGAAGCAAACCTATATGAGACAGGAAATTAATTTAGTTAACACACAGACGAATTAGGTCCTTTTAACTTTATTTTGCAGTATTATACGTTCTTCAATCAATTGGATTCATGCATTTTCAATCTTACTGTCATAAAAAATGTCTAGAAAATATTTTGGGGATTTTGAATCCATCAGCATGTTTACCATGGTTTTGCACATTGGCTCGTGCAAATAATCAGATTTTGATATACAGGATGAGCCAAAAAAAAAATGGGGCACTTAATTTTTACAATGAAATAATTTCTAAAATATTGATATTAAAAAGGTGAAGTAAGAAGAATATGAAAGAGTATCTTGTTTGCCTTCTGAAATTATATAATAGTTTCATGAACATCGCGTTACGCCCTATAGGACCTTCAACTTAGTGTGCTCAATTTGATGTACTGCAATAATATATTACAGTGTAATTATTAAAAGTCATAGAGTAGTCAGAATAATTAAGAAACACGAAGAATATTGTGTATGGAAAGACAATATTTTATCAAAGCTATAAATAATTTATATTATACTTTAAGTATTTTTACTTAAAAAAAACATGAAAAACACGGACCTCCTGAAATTTGCGATTATTATCAAAACCACGAATAATTTTATATAGAAGGCTGTGTCTTTCAAAATATGTTACTGATTATTTTCAAGCCATATATCATAGAAATGTTTATGATTGTGTATTAGTTCAGATATTGTATGAAATATTAAAAATAGTTTACTACTATATTACTCATTAGTTTCTGGTAACGTTAGGTTAGGTCAACTTTAATATGATTTAAAATAAGAACATATGTGATGTATAAAAAATAAGAGCAGCTAATAAAGTATTATTTCAATGTACCTTTCAGATTTCCAAGCAATCAAAATGGGAAGACGATTAATACCTGGATGTAAGAAAACCAAAG
>JAQIWE010002087.1:0-14004 GCA_034698565.1 Campodea plusiochaeta | reverse complement strand
TCCATGGAGGTCAGTTCACTTAGGGACCAGATTTCATGGGGACGAAATTCGCGGGGACGACTATTCACGGGGTCAGTGGCCACTAACAAGCCTGTACTCCCTGCAATGACCCGTTTCCGCAAAGCGTACCCCTCTCCGGCTTTTACACCGAGAAATTTTTGTAAGTGAAATTTTCAAATTCCAAGTTCGAATACGTTTCAGGCGACATTTGGAGACATAATCATTAATAATAAAATATGTATGGTTATACACTGTTGGATCTCTAATGTTCCGTAGAATCCAAAACTGTTCTCAGTGATCCTGTACGATGTAGGCCTATAGTTCGCTCGGAATTCGAAAAATTCTGAAACATGAAAATTTCGTTGTCCTATGTTTTTGCGCTATTAAGTTCTCATATATTGTTAGTCGTTTTTAAAGTCGTACAGTATGTACAAACAAAATATTAAGTTATTTGTAATTTTGAAATTGTCTCGTTACGTAGATTCTAACATAGTGGTTTGCTATTCCATGTGATGTGTATATATTAATCCGTTTGTCCCTCGTTATAAATAACAAGGAAATATTAATTTTTGACAAAGTAATTAAATAATATTTATTCAAACTGTGACTTTTCACATCAGCTGAAGATTCCTGCTGTAAGACAATAAAAAACGAAATTTGATAGGTGGCTGATTATAGAACAGCGGAAAAATTTAAATTATAGTACCGGTAGGGAAATTAAAAATAGTTGTACATTTCGGGGCACAAAAATATCTGCAGGGCCACTAGATCCAAAAGTTGGGTGGCCCATCGGGTTATCAGATGAAAATTCATAATTTCATACCCTGATTCCAGAGTACTGGCCTTTTTATTTTGTACCATTTCCCATGCGCCACCATGTAGTTCCTACAATTTGAATGCTCTTAATATTGTGATATTATCCTGTATTTTCCAGGAATAAAAACTAAACAGATGTTATAAATATATTTTTATTTTGGTAGGATTTTCATGTTAAGAATGGTGAAGGTAGCTCAGTGTCAATGGTTAGTGTTAGTGGTAAGATATCTATAGGAGTTGGTGCAGCTAATGCAGCTAACAGTACTTGTTCATGTTGTGGAGGATTACATTCAGATTGCACAGATCCTGGATCAGATGACAGGTAATGCAACAGCGGTACAACGTGCATATGCGCCGGCTACGGGGTTTTCAGGTGCTTAAGCAACCCCTAAATCTCCTTTGCATACATCGGTTTTTATTATCAGTATCACTAATAATGTGTTTGAAAAATGAAAAGCTTTTAAAAAAAAGCAGACAATTTTTTTGTTAAAATGTTCTAAATTTCATAAAATCCTGTAATTTCAGCTTCAAGAATTTTCTTCTTACCTCGTTAGTTAGAAAAAGTGAAATTTGTGATCGTAGCTTACTGATTTTCATAAATTTAGTAAAAAATATTAAGATAAAAAGATACTGTGCCATTTTTTTCGAAAATATCAGTAAAACTGATCTAAAATAGGTGGTTGTTACCATAATTTGAAAACAAATTCTTCGCTCGTGCCGACCATGGTGCCACTTTGCGGATGGTTGAATTTCTGTCATTTTTAGCACCTGAAGTTTCCATAAGTCGGCTCCATTGACAAATGCAAGAATGTATCTGTACTTTCTGATATCATTTACATAGTCAAGATTGATGCAATTTTCTGGTGTTGGACGATTAATTGAAGTCTTGTAATCAATCAATCACTGCAAAAATACTTGATTAATCGAGTTATAGACCTAATCGCTTATTTGTTATATTAATATTTAATAAAAATTTCCAGAAAACGTAGTTTAAAGATATTAATTTGTAGCAAAAAAAGTTTTCTGCAGTAGGCCCTATATGTAGCAATCTAGGGAAAGCCAGGATGTATTTAAAGTCGCTTCATCGCTACTAAGTTGTTCAATATTATTGGGTCACATCATCACTGAAACTTCAGCGTTAGCGTGGAACGATAAAAGAATCATTCTCTCTATTAAGTGTAATAAAACAGAATTCAAATGTTTTCTGTTACATTTGGCTTATTTATTATTTCGTTTTCAAGAACATAGCTGAAAATATTGGAATATTCGGAGGTAATCAATTATTTTGATTATCCGTTTTTCAAAAATGAAATAATCGAGATCAATTTTCAGGGTAAATAATCGATTTAATTGAGTATTCAAGTTCAATTGATCAACACTATAATTTTCTTATTTTTGTTTACAGTATGTAGATGTAGATGTAGAAAAGTTCAGGTGTTGGACATTTCGTTTTGTGGCCTCATACAATTTTGTATTTTCTTCTTGAAATGTTTAATAGTTTTTAACTATATCTTCAGGAAAATTGTTCCACTTGTTTACTACTCGATGTTGAAAACTAGTAAGTGTTGATGTGAGATTTACACGGTTTTTAAAAAGTTTTTTACTATGACCTCTTGTTATCGATGAGCAATTAAGATTGAAAGAGTTTGGAGGATAAGGAATGTGGTTATTGAGGATTTTATACAGGGTAATAAGGTCAATTTGGGTTCTTTTGTGCTGTAGAGTGGGTAGGTTTAAGGTTTTTAATCTGTCTAGGTATGGGCATTTGGGTATTCTTGGGCATAATTTCTTTGTGGCTCTTCTTTGTATCCTCTCAATCTTGTTGTTTATATCTTTCTCGTAGACTAGTGACCATACTGGTGTGCTATACTGTAGAAGTGGTCGAACATAAGTTTTATACAGAAGTGCTGCATGTTGAGGATCGCAATATTTAAAGGCCCGCTTTATGCGTGCAAGTTCTCCATTCGCCTGTCTAGTAACTCTTTGTTTCTCCCACTTATGCTTTCTTTTAATAAAAAAAAAATAACTTGCAAGCTGAAAAAATGCTGTTAAATTTCAAAAATTCTTGGAATCAAGTAAATAACTCTGAAAAACAATATTTTCATGTTAAATAATATTTATATCATTTATAATTATTCAGTTAGCTAACTCATAACTTTTCTCTCCATCAATAAATGAACATGTTTCTACTTGTAGACATTAGTAAAACAATTTCATTAGGCTTATGTTTTTAAAATTATTTACAATCACAATTTTTTTCTCTCCCTTCAGTAATGATGGTTTCCTTTAAAGTTGATACCTTGCAAATGGAAATATCTGCTCCTGATGATTGCAAAATTTAAAATTATTTTAATAGTTTTTACAAAATAATATATAAACTAAGCAGTTTTTTGTGTTTTACGATTTAAAATGTTGTTTTTCTCTTTTACTTGTAGCTATGAATCAGTTGACACAGATAACAACAGTGATTGTGATCTTCTTGATCTTGTTAAAATACATAGGCTGGGAATATTTGAAGCTCTTGGAATTGAATCAAATGTTATGAAGGTACGAATTATTGTTTTTTTATGGTTACATTCTATTGCGGAATTTTTAGTGACCTATGATTTTCTGATTGTATTCATCTTTTCAGAACTTTGCTGGTGACAAAAAGAAACCATTTACTGGAGAAAAATGGTAAGAACTTTCAGTCTTTCACATGCAAGTTAGTTAAAATTAAACTATTGAGAGAGATGTAGGCTAAATCAGTATGGAAGGTGATAAAGCAGCCTGCAATATATTTCACTGTATGAATATACAATGCTTAGGAATTTAAATTGTATAATATGTATAGGTATATAGTTATTTGCTAACCTATACTGGTAATAAATTAATTTAAAAATAATATTAGTTACAGTCGATGTTAAGGGGTATCATATATAATTTCAATGTCATTAAATGTGCTATTTGAATGCGTCCATTTGATGAGTAATTGTTGTGGTAAATTAAGAATGAAAAACGGGTCGTTTCAGACTGTTAGAGCATGGTCCTGGATAAACCAAGGTGGCAAAGTCATGGGTTCGAATCCCACTTGAGCCGAAATTTTTCTTGTTCTTTTATTTTTCTAATGCAATGATAATGAAGAAGTTTATCATTTCAAAATGTACTGGTATGATGTTTGTTTGTTTAAAATTTTAATTGAATAGTTCTGTGCAAAATCTAATAAAGTAGCAATCCTGTGACCTTCCCATAACAGTATGATAGTCTCAGTTATTTTCAAATCATTTTACATTTAACTTGAAGCCTTTTTTCAGTCTATAATTATTTGTTTATTATTATTTTAAAATCATTTGTGTTAAAAGAACTTACTGTTGTGTGACTCACGAAATTAATCAGTTATTTTGTAGGATCCTGTAGGGCTTCACAGTTTTGAAATTTAGTAAAAATAGTTTGAGATTTAATTTTACCGTGATGTGTTTCAGGAATGCAGTTGAACATTACTTGGAAGAACTGTTAGAATCAGATAATCCAGAGAAGAAAATAAAAGAACTTGCAGTCTTTAAGAATCTAAATCCGGAAGAAAAATTATACATAGCAGCTTATGTAAGTTATGAGAAAAATACTTGGTTTTGTGTGTATATGTTAGAAAAGTTTTTATTGTTTTCAAATATTATAAATAAAACTAATGTTTATGACTGCATCTCAAAATAATTTAGTGAAAAATGGTAGCCTATCTTTTTCATTTTACAGTGTTAGAAATTATTTTTCTGATTAGTCCTACTGCTTTTTCTCTTTTAAAAGTTATTGTATCCAGGTAAATATTTTTTTTGCTTTGATATTAAAAACTATTAAACTAGTTTTATGATTGAAAAAAAGTTGTTGAACTTTAACTTGGATCTGTAGGATATGTTAACAATAAATCTCATACCGATTTTAAGCTCTACATAATCTACTATTCTAATGAATTATTAAATAACTGAGGTTAATATTTTAATGATTTTTTAAACCTGTATTTTTTTTCCAGCTGGTGCATCATATTCCAGCACATTATACCATTTCACTTTCTTTGTTCTCTATTGTACTTCATATCCCAGGGGAAAGATAATCTGTGCTGGAAAACGATGTGCCCCACTGAAAAAATAGATCTTTAACTTCTAATGAAATAAAAAATCATTAGAAATTTTGTTAAATTAATGTATTTTTTTTCTTCAATTTTTCTTTTACGTCTAACACTCTAACTTCATTTATTAAATAATATTATTTTAATAATTTCTTTTAATTTTTTATTTTTTTTGCTTTTAAACCTTAGCTACATCGTCGATGTATGATAACATTATCTCCAGAAGAAACCAACGGTGTATTAAAACTATGTAATGTCTGTTTATTGTTTAGTGACCAAAATCGAGAAACATATCTTCTGAGAGCCAATACATGTAAGTCAATTTATGCGTTAAATCTCAGCCATATATTTTTATTTTAAAGCCATTGATGAAAAAATTTATCTTTCCGTAATATTTTATTGTAAAATGGAATTTGATTATTTTAAAGTCAGTTACAGCGGGATTGCTTGATATAAAAGGAGCATTTGAAATATTATAATGATTAACAATGTATCAATTTTTTGTATGTAGCTCATTTGTGTGGTCTCACTGAAGCACCAACATAGTGTCCATAATGTTTTTTTATTGTAATGGAACTTATCTGGTTTATTGTTCCATAACTTGTTACTTGATATTCAAATATTACATAAAATTATTAGTCACTTCTGAACTATTTATTAAAATCTATTATTTCAGTATCCTTACTGACTCAAAGATTTTTACTTGACTGTCTTTGTAGATATATACAATATAAGAATAACAGACACAGTAATTGTCTTTTCCAGATTTTCGTATGAGTAAATTTGAGCTAGCATTGAAAGACTGCAATAGTGCATTAGAGAAGGAAGGGAAACCTAAAGATGCAGATATTCTTATGTTAAGAGGAACTATAAGGGCAAAACTATTCAAGTTTGAAGAGGTTTGTTCAGCTATGATATAATTATATTGATCACTAACCAACTGATATGAATGATGGAATGATAACTGTAAATGTATTAGACATTCAAATACCTTAAACAATTATATGAAAACTGTATGTACGTACTGTATATCTGGTTTCAGTGGTTTGCTTTATTGAAATGTTATTATTCAAACAAAAAACAAATTATTTCATTTTGAAGAAAAGTGTTTGGATTCAAAACCCCTTTATTACAACTACAGTATGAATGAACCAAGAAGAAGTTTCCATCTAGAAATTATTTCATACTTGTACATTCCAACTGTGACTATGAGTTTGTCTCCCAAACATTTTAGTAAACTGGGGCTGCTGAAAATTGTCATGATTGGCCATGATTCAAACACAGTTGTACAAAAAGTATTAAATAAATGAATTTATCAAATTTTTCCTTGTTTGTTTAGGCGATAAAGGATTTTCAAGATACATTAAAACTGGACCCTACTAATGAAAACATTAAGGAAGCTTTGGAATCTACATACAGACATTATATTACACACAAGAAATATCATGAAGGAGTTGTGTAAGTGTATAAACGTTAAAAAGTATTCTTTAAAGCTTGCAAAGAACTGCAATTTTTCTTGTAATTGTAAACCACTGTTTTATTGTACAATTTTTCTATCAGTTGATTTTTAACTTTTCTTTCTTGGCATCATTGGCAATGTTAAATTTTCCTATAATATTTGAAAATTTCATTAAAATTACTAAAAAAATGAATATTTTCTCTCAAAAAATGTCAAAACTTTCTGGATACTTTTTTTATATTTAAAATACATTTTGTGGGGAAAACGGAAAAAATTATTGTGATTCAGTGAAGCACAATAATTGCAAATACATTTTTATATTTTCTCCATTTAGAATTGAGAATCCTTATGGTAGCAGCACAATTCGTGAAATGGTATCTAAAGAATTGAAAAGCAGCTTTTTCCCTGTGAAAATGGAGACAGCTCAGAAGGTAAATGAGAAGTTAGCAGGCAAACAAATCAACAAGGTCAGTGAGTTACCTTGCTCTGAAATTTATCACTGTAGCTTGGGAATTTGAAAGCCCCTTCTTTCTTATTGTCAGTAGTTACTGCATACTTCTTTGGACTTCTCTTTCTATTATGGCAGTGAATTTGTGTGTTGTTCTTGGTTCATTATCTAACAATGGAATTTTACTTTTTGAGGTAATGTTACAACTTTCAGATATCCAGTTTTTGGGTGTTTTCATTTGAAATATTTTTTCCAGATTGAAGTATTGCTTATTTTTATAGAGTAGGTATCTATTAACAAACTTAAGTCAGCTTAAATAATTTTACATTTTATTATTATTCACATCTTTAATTAAGTGTTTGCAAAATTGTAATACATAGAAAGTAGTTGAAAATTTTCTTAACATTCCTATTTCTGCCAGCTAGAGTAAATACCACCATTCTTGAACCATGAAACTGTGTTTATGAGTAAATAGTAATGCCAAAAGTAATAATACAAGTAAACCTACACAATGTTCATAGTTGTGGTTTTCATAGTTCAAGAACTGTAGTATGAATTATCTTGTTAGGTAGTTTTCTTCTGCTTATCTTACTCCTTCAAGCTGGAACATATTTGAACTAAACCACATTTATTAAGAATAAGCTACAGTATACACATTTATAAATTATTCTAAAACTGCTTTTCTAACTTTGTGTAATAATCCTACGCCCTACTGTAGTTGCACTTCAATGACTTAAAAGATGCATTTAGCACAATTTGCACAAACTTTCATGTTGATAAATAATCAAATATCAATTTTGGTTGTTACAATTCTTGTAATTTAGTATTTATGGTGTGCATATCTTTGCCGCTTGTAATGTTTCATCATAAACTACATTTTTTGAGATGCTCTTTACTTGAACAGCATAGCCTATGCAGTGTAATTCTACAGACTAACTTTCTTTCAGTTACTCCTTTCGGAAAATTCCTTTAAATTTGTAGCAGCCTTTCTTCTTTCATGTGAACACTTACAAAAATTTGTTATTATTTAAGATCTGTCTTCCTATCATAAATTTGTGCAACTTCTTTACAAATGTTAAGTTAGTTAACTTTTACTTACTCGTTAGAACAAGTTTTTCTACCTGCTTAATAACTTCATATTTCCAGAAATTAAAGAGTTTTTCACATTGTATCTGTAATTTGATACACTTATTGTATTGATCTATGATAATTCCCCATAAAATGCAGTTTTCTTTTGAAATTTATGCCAGTACAAGGGAAGAACCAAAGCTTCCTACCTGATTACGCTCCACAACAGATATAAAAAATTGTCTTGACTTTAATGCACTTTTCACATCTTTGGATAAAAAGCTGTCATTTTTTATATAGGGTTCAAAAGTTATGACTGAAAAATGTTTTGCAAATTCTTAGGTCTTTATCCCGATGAACATTCCATTCTCAAAGCTTAAAGTTACATTTTAAACATAAATATTAGTACCGTTACCTGTGGACTATATCTCTGTTATAATATAAGTGTGTGATCTTTTGGAAGCCATATTCCTCCAATAAACTCAATTGGCAACTGAGTTATTTACACTGGGGTGCCTTGATTTTGACAAGAAATTTCGTCTCAAACTTGTGACAATGGCACCTAGACTCTGGAATGCTTCTCTGATAACCATGGCAATTAAAATTCACAGTTTATTTGATATATAGACAATTTTCCTGCATGAAAAAAATTTAGCAACTTTTTTTTATTCTATAAATATCTATCTAGGCAATGGAAACAGGAATATAATAACAATTATTAAAATGTAAGGGAATTAAATACAACGAAAATAAATAGATAGACATACACCTTACATAGTAAATAAATTATTAATGACAAAAAATATTCATGCTTCTGGTGGGAATCGCACCCATGTTTTAATAATTTATTTGCTATGTAAGGTGTATGTGTATCTATTTATTTTTGTTGTAGGAGGAATATGTTGACAAGTAACTATTAATGGATATACCTTTCCCAACGTCATAATCATTTTAGCAAACTTGTCAGGACAGAAACATTTGGCGCTTCCCTTGTATCTCACCAAAGAGATATTATTTTAATAATTTTTTTTTAATTATTTACTGATTCAGATGAAATTAGTATTGAAAAGAAATGAAAACCAAAACACCCATTTTCAATCAATCAATCAATCATGAAATTTAGTATATTTATTTTGAAAGACTTCATTAAAATTATGATTAGATATATTATAACAAAAAATTCATGAATGTACGGTAGGCACAATTATGTTTTTCATTATTGAAAATTATGTGATTTGAGTAAGTTCAATATGAATAATTTTTTTGTGTTTATCATGACATCAATTGAAATTAGGTCTATATCGATACCAATGATATCTTGTTAATTACAAGATTTATTTTGGAAATATAAAAATTTCAATCTAAACTTTTGATCTTTTTCAAAAATAGCCTCAAAGTATTTTAATTTCATCTCAATTTTTGCCATAGTGTGTTTTATGTTTAAATGCATGCTCAAGACATTCTAAAATTACTATAGTCTGCTTTAAAAACTGTTGTTCTATCATTCCATTATTGTTTCAGATTCAAATGTTTGCTGCTGATCAGATGACAAAAGGCAATTATTTTGCTGCATATGAAAGCCTTGAAGTTTCCATGGATTTAGGTACTTTTGTGCCAGCATATGTTTTAAGATCAAAAGCAGGTAATTCAAACATGAATTAACAAAGTTAAAATTGTAAATTCAAATATACTGTAAAACTAACTGTATACTGTATGAATTATTTTGTAGTAAATACGTAAATAGTGTTTAATTTTTCAATACTTACATGAGGTTCATTTACCAGAGCATTTAGGCTTAGTACTTCTTTATTTCATTAATGTTGTGAAATATTCTGTTTAATACGATGTAGAAACACAGCGAAAATTTATTCTCACCTGTGATAATTAATAATTAACTTATTACATTAAGATTGATGACCTGTTTACAAACTACAACGTAAATCTAGGATGCAATTAAATATAAAATTGCAGTTTATCTGATGCCATTTAGACCCACCTTTAACTATAATAAAATATAACACTGATTTTCCTTCCAGCTTTGAATTTGGGTTGGCCTTTATATGCTTTGGAGGATTCTAATCATGCAATTCTAGTGGATAGAAATAATTATACTGGTTACTTACAGAGAGCACAAGTATACATGAAACTAGACAGGATGGATGAGGTATTGTTTATACAATAAATATATATGTTACTTACAACATACAAATAAGATTTCTTTTGTAAATGATTTTGCAAGAATTTACACATTTTGAATAAGACTCAGGAATTTTTAGATTTTTGTTTTAGAAATTAATTCTTGCTTTTTTTTAATTCAATATTGTTATTTGTTATGTTTCACCTTCTACTCATGGCATAAGTAGATCATGAGACATTAAGATAGACTGTTAGAAAAATATGACAGTGTATGTGGAAAAGTTTCACTTTTAAAAAAAAGAATTCAAAGTAGTACCAGTTTGCTTATAGCCTAGGCCCATCTGTTGAATATTTTTTATGAGTGAAATCTAAATATAAATTTTGTGATCGCTCATTAGTGCAGTGTCATGTGTCTCCTGTATTTATAAAAGTTTATCAAAACCTATTTCTGATTATTATTTAGTAGTCAGAGAATTTTTATATATTTTAATACTTTTGTGAACATTGGAATCTAATTATTATACTGTAGGAATTGTTTTGTAAACTTTAACTATTTCTCTCCTGCTTAGGCAATGAGTGATGTTCGTCAAGTTCTGCGAATGAAACCAACCAATCATGCAGCTCGTTCATTATTTTACAAACTCCTTAAAATTGATGATCCACCAGTGATGGAAAACTTTGAATTATCTGATAAGAAAACAGAAGAAGAAAATGAAGTTACAACTGATGGTGTAAGATTATGCAAGTGTAAGAAGTGCCCATGTCAGCCTCTTAGCACTAAGTAAGTACTCAAAGTATACTTTATGGAAGTTTTGTGTGGTTGCCTTTGCATACAGTATTAAACTTTCATAGTAAATAAATTAATAATAAGAAAAAGTATTGTAGTTTCTATATATTAGTTTCTGTATATACTAATATGGTACAGAAACTTGAAGATCCTAAATAAACCTCAAACCAGAATATACCAAAAGAAAAAATTTCAATAAGTTTATGTGATTTTAATGGCTAATGCACCAGCTCAGAAAGTAACAGTTAAAATCTCACATACCTAAGGTTTTCAGAACATTTTTTTCTTATTATCTTAATTTTAATTTACCAAGATGTCTTTAATATTATTAATTTTGTTAGGATTATATTGTTCTATGGTAATTCTTTTATGTTGATTTTTTTTTTTAATTTTCAGTCTTTTCATCATACACTGTAACTTTTAAAATCTAAAGGATACAGAGAATGAGGCTTTTCATTAACTTCGTAAGTGGCAGAGATGCAGGCATTGTGCTTGTGAATTCTGATAGTTACTATAATTGGTTTTCAGGGATTTATATTTGATACAATATCATTAGTTCTAAGCAACTTTCTTGTATTTTAGATATTGAGTATTTATGGTATTTAAAATAGATCTACTTGTAATTTTAATTATAAGAGAAATATAATTGAAACTACTCATAGTAAGTGTTTTTGATTTACTGGGTGATGAAATAAATTATACAGTATGTGTTTAGTGTATTCTTGTAAACCTTTACCGTATTATTTTTCCTCTTATTTTCAGATTGAAACTTTTTGATGAAGTTTCATTACCTGTTGCTAACCTACTAACGAAATATGGCCTTCAAGTAACATAAGGAACCAAAATTGAAAGAAGTTCTTTTCTACAGACCTACAGGTAATTTACATCACAACCAAGAGAGAAGCTAAGATTTCATTAAGTTTTTATTCTTTTGTAAGGAATTTTGTATTATGATTAAAATTGTTACGTTTTATAAGAGTAAATAAATATTGCAATTCCATTTTAACTAACAATTGTTTTTGCTGGATAACAAATTATTTAGGCAGTCAGAGAACCCTAGGCGGATGGTAATTATATATCGTTTTTCACATTTCAAGAAATATGCTTTAATTTCTGAAAATTGTGACCCGATCTATGAAAAGGTACAATAAGGTCGGTTCTAGTTTTAGAGATATTTAGGTTTTTGTAATTATATTTGAAAAGGTGTGTTATTGAGTTAGGAACTGGAATGAATGCTATAAAATGTCACGATGCTGTATTTATCACTAAAAAGTGCATACAACCAATTTTAAGCATGAAATTGTTAGTTTTATATTTTAAGTAAAAGATACAATATGGTCGATAGTTGAGTAGGTAACTTTTAAAAAATGCACATTCGCTTGAACACGTGATTTACTACCCAAGTCATTGATGGCATCACCATACGGTATGTGGAGAATGTCTTAACACTGGCGGCAGCGTAAGAATATGAAATAACCGTTCCATTACTTGGTATTATCATTATGTTCAGTTTACTGATAAGTAAAAACTGTTGTGGATAATGAAATATTGCAAATGTACGGTGATGACCAGTTAGTTCGCTTAACTATTGACTGTTCTAACACTGTTTTAGTGGTTCTATGTAAGCGACCTTATTGTACCTTTTCCATTTTTTTTATTTTCTCATCAGTTATCTGAAATTGAGTGCCTTTCTTTACTGATCAAAAAGTGTGTAAATTTTTTTAATGAGCTATAAGTAAGTGTAAACTATGTCATAACATTTCCAAAGATTTAGTTTAATAGTTTTCAAGAAATTAAATTTCAAATCCACCAACATTCTATTTTCAGTATACAGGGAATATCGGCCAACAGCTGCACAAACAAAATGGAACTTCACAAAAATATAAAAATTAATTTTTCCAAAACTATTTGATATATTATTTAGAAATTTTGTGAGGTCTTAAAATTATACTTTCAAAAAGAACATTTCATGATATTTTCTGAGATCAAAATTTTTCGAAATCGAATTATGAATTATGTATGACGTCACAAGGCAATATCAGTAAACATAAATGAGAAACTGAAATCTCAGAATAAATTTAACAGTGCAACAATTGTACTTAATTTATGGTAAAAGTTGATTTTCATAACATTTGAAATCATATAAACTTGTAACTATAAGGTATTAACTGAACTGCAATGCTTTAAAAGTCAATAAACTTCAATTTTAATTATCTCAAAACAACTGTTTTCACTGAAAACAACTGCACTTAAACCTTCATAAAATCGGTACCAGTAGACTTAGAGAGCTGATTCTTTTTAAATTTGAAGCTATTGTTGTTCTGATTCCAGTGATGCCAATAACTCCATTCCGACCATATGGTACCTTTTCATAGATCGGTTCACAATTAGTGTGAAATGGAGTTTATTATGCTGAAGAGTAGCTTACAGAAAGTACTTAGCTGCAGGCTTCACAGTTTAATTTTTAACAGTGTTATATGTAGTTCTTGTCAAAGTTTTTTTTAGGTGTTGAGTTTTCACTTTTCAGAAAATATTTAAAATGATGTAGCTAGATGCTTAAAATTTTATAATTAAAAATACTGTAGTCAGAAGTCTGAACTTATTGCAATTAAAATATCCTATGAGGCTATGATGATAACTGTCAATGTTACTTCAAACTGTAAAAATACATAATTATATACCTTTATTGAAAATTTTGTTGAAACTATTATACTTTTATGTGACGAAGAATTGATGGTTGGTTAGTGACTGATAAAATAAAGGGTAAGAAGGTTTAGTGTTCTCATGCAACATTTTTAGTTTTTATTATATATGTACTGTAGGCCTATTATGTTAGTTACTGTATTATAAATTATATCATCACATAATTCGAGAAGCAAACTAAATGTTGCTTAAAAAGTGGACTGGTAATGTTGTAAAGTTTTTATTAGAAAGTTGAACTTATCTCCCTAACATTTTTCCCAATCAAACCCTCAAAAATTCCTGTACCCACAAATGGCTACAAACAGATGTTTTCCATTGGAAATCAACAATGTGATTAATTCCAAATGTGCTCTGAAGAAGGCTAAAGGTAGGTAGTTAAAGTTAACAAATTTTTATTGTTAGTGAAGTACATAATTTACATCAGAAGACAACATGTACCCTCATAATGTGAGCCGAAACATCCATAAACTTCTCTTAACCATGCATAA
>JAQIWE010002086.1:0-14004 GCA_034698565.1 Campodea plusiochaeta | reverse complement strand
AAACTCATAAAAACGTTACATTTTTAATCCATTTGATAATGTAAGTTTTTTATATGTTTTATCGATAATATTTTAATCAATTTTAAGTTTGTTTGTAAATTGAGTGACCCGACGATGAATCGTGCAGATTCGAAACCGGTCCAATAAATAACTTCCATCAGTGCAGAGGTCGGCGTATTATTCTGAATAGTACTTTGGTTGGTGTGAGACAATACAATAGTAAAGTCTTTCGACTTGCTTTCATGTTCGAAATTTACAAACTATTCTGTATAAATGTATATGCTATTGAATTCCTTAATTAATTACATTTTCTCTTCATTTCTTTTTAGGATCCCCGATTACTAAGTCAACTCCAGGCAAAACATGGTGACGCTCTGGCCATTGAAGAGAAAAGTCTAACAATCTGCAGTGGTTACGATCTTGTCAACGTTAATTATCAACATGTAGTTTGTCCAGATACGGAAACAGCTAAGGTAAGGAAAATCAACCAATTATTAGACAGCAATATCTTATAGAAATAAATGAAAACTTAATATTGATTATATTAAAATTGATTTTGATTATATTGAAATTGATTTTGATTATATTGAAATTGATTTGATTATATTGAAATTGATTTGATTATATTGAAATTGATTTGATTATATTGAAATTGATTTTGAGAAATTGATTTTGATTCTATTGAAATTGATTTTGATTATATTGACATTGCTTTTGATTCTATTGATTGACTCTTTTACTATTGGCAGGGTTGGTTAGATGGTGTTAGAAAAATAACACACAACGTGAAATCGAACAATATATGTTCTTCTACTTGTCTAAAGAAGCAGTAAGTGTTTCATTGGATATAAATAGATTCCCAATAGAAGAATGTAGTTTCATCTTAATGTTGTACAATTTTGAATTATTTTATTCCAGCATGATGATTCAGTGCTGAATTATTTCCTTGCTGAGTTTTTAGGGATTGATGATATTCTATAGTAGTGCATGAAGCTGAACGAATGCTTGGTATAGAAGCAATGTTTTTATTATTGTATTTATGCTCATTTATATATTATGGCGGTTACATTATGACTTTTTGATGTTCTATTTTTAAAAGTTTCCTGACTTTCAGCTGTCTTCGATATCTTTCGATCCTACTTTTCTTTAAATTATTCAATAGAAACAATGACGTATTAGATATGACCATAAAATCTCTCTAATTTATTTTTCACATCGGTCCGTATATCACATAATGAAAAGTAGCCTGTTTGGAAGGTATTTGTCTGGTTGAATGACTTGTATAGTAATACTGTATTATTTAAGTTTAACTGTTCATATGAATTTATTTATTTACCTTCGAACTTGCGAAATTCAAAATGAGTATTAATAACGCGTTATTTTCATTTAATTATTTCATTCAAAATGTATTTATAATACGTTTCATTCTTTTACATAGAAATTCCAAAGTAGCAGTTACATTTCAAATCGAATATTTATTACAATCACACTTTTCATAAATATTCAAAAACTTATTTTCAAAGATTCAGAGTCTTCTGGAATATCTGGAGCCTTATCCTTTAATATAACTGTACTATAACATTAGTAAGTTGAAAACTTGCATAATTCAAAAATAGACATTTAAATGTCAATTCTTGGCTCTGCATTAATTTTCTAGATTCTATTTGAAGTTGAAAATGAACTTCCCACAGATTTTTTCATGCTACAATGTTATTTATTTAACGTAATGAAAATACAGCGACATTTTATTAACTGTATTATATTAAGTATATAGTGAGTGGGTTATTGATATAGCTTATGTCCTTCCTACATGTTGTATATTACGAAAAGTACTTTAACGTGCCACCTACTCCAACAATATTTATTATATTTAATATTATACAGTATATACAGTCATTCAGATTAGAAAGAAATTGTATTTTTTCTGTTCCTTTACTATACTACACATTTTCATTATATTTATATAGAAACATTATGAGCTCATTTCTCATTCACAAATAACTCCCATTCTAAACATTTAGTAAAGAATATTCTGAATATAGGAGGTTCGATTAGTAGAACTCAGATTCATTCGTATCGAAAAATTTATTCTATATTATATGCAACATATTTATAGCTTTTGTTAACGTATAACAATAAGAGTCTTGTCAATATTTTATGCTCTTGTAATAAATTTAAAGATTGTGATTAATATTTACAAAAAAAAATATTGATAGATTATTATATGTGACTCAAATATGGACAATACAACAAATTCGTAACTCACTGCTGCAAGTTTCTTTCGCGCTTCTTTTATTTAGGACCAAATAAACATAAAGACTGGTATTCCATATTGAAACAGGGCATTAGATTGATAAAATATTGTACTGTTTATTATTATTATTATTATTGAACTCAACTGAAAACTTCAAACCTAAATTCGTTTACTATACAAAAATAGAATTAAAAACTCTTCCTTCCACAATATATTACATCATAAATATGAAACTGAAAATGACAAAGAGGATAATAATTGTTTATATATTATATTCTAAAAATAAAAAAACCTAACTTTTATATCCTGCCAGTCTATTTCTTCTTATGAACTTTTTTCTTCCTCTGACATTCTGATTCAGTATTTCAGTATTACATCATACGGCAGTCATAATCAAAATTACATTACCATACAGCGGATATTGAAATCTGTAAAATTAGAACAAACAATTCGCTATTTCCTCTTTAATGGTGACGTTCATGTCATTCATAAACGCTTCAATGACAATTACAGATAGTATAAAATACAAACAGTTGTTCATTCATAGATATGAAGTAAAAACATCATTTACATTCTATATGTAGATGAAAGGGACATGATGATTGCAGTTTGTTACTTTGTTGTGGAGTTACATTTGCACTTTTTGTAATTTTTACCCTAGTGAAATGTTTACAGTGAAAACACTTTGCATTTCATTTGTGGTTGCAAAAATTGTTCATGTTTTCTGTCATTTCAATAATTACAATTTCTATAATTAATGTAGTCGTGGGTGTAGTACTTCACTTTTGCTCGATATTAAAGTTTGCATAACATTTTGATGACGTATTTTTCCTTGACATCAGTGATAAAATCTTACAAATCTTAAAATGAAAGTTTCTTTTGGGAAGCTTATAAGTTTTTAAGGAAAATGATATACTTTGCCAGAAATTTAGGCAATGTTTTGACTGTATATTTGCCATTATATATCCATGTTCATTCTCATATATTGCCATTATCGTTTGTGCTGTCTTTACGGAGTATACAATGAAAACGAATATGCCAAAAGGAGAATGAAAATGGGTATTTAATGGCAAGTACGCAGTCAAAATATTGCCTACCAGAAATCATAATTATGACCAAAGACTTTCTGCTGTGATTTCGAAACCACAAGATTCTTATGAGGCACACATGTTTCCATGCGCACAAGATTTAATATAAGAATGAGCTGCAAGAGAAATTCTGTAATTGAAATTCACATACGTACTTTCGACAGAGATCTAACCAAGGATAAAATAGAAATTTTACAACAAGAATACAGACGAACTCTATAATAAACTATATAGTAGCTCTTCATCAGACTTTAATATTGTAATATCATTAAAACACTGGAAGTAAAATAGTCACATTTTATGACAATTTCAACACTGTTTCTACACTTTTATTTTATTCCACTTCTAATATATTTTGTAATGTCAACGTATAGTATAACAACATACGGGGGATAAATTCTGCGAATTCCAAAGTGTATTCCTATAATTATTACTACAATTTTTCCATATAGTTATCTCAGGTACTAGATGTAATTCCCATCAGCAATAATTACCACTGAAATTTGTAATCTTCTCTCATCATGATACTGTAAGTCTTCCAACTTAGGATCCATGGGAAATAATCGAATCGTTATTCAATATGGGATTTCTCTTACATTATTATTTGCTGTATGGAATGCATCAGAAAATAAATTGCTTATTTATATGCCAGAGCCGTTGTATATAGGGGAGAGAGAATATAAATATAAGAGTTCAATTTCTTGGAAATTCACATTTTTATAAATACATCATTGATAAACTTTTCCATTTTATATCATTGCAATATTATTAATTTACCAATCACTTTGTTTTGTTAGGGTTTTCGAACAAATCTTTGGAAATTTGTTACTCATAATTACGGTATCGGAACTAGAATTGTAAAAATTACAATAATCAAATTAACTGTTCAGGACCAGTTGAGATGATTATTCATAACAAGAAGGAAATATGTCATTTTTGTATTTTTCCAATATTATTTCGGATTTGCACAATATTTTTTAGCTTTGATTGCTATAGAAGAATAAACTTCTAAGTATTCCTTTCTTATAATATTGGAGTAAGCGAGTAACATATTTAGAGGAAAGAAAGTCGCCTTGCTCAGCAACAACAGCGAACTTCATCTAACTTATTACACTTACAACATTATACTGCTGTATATCTCATCAACTTTATTGTAAGTTCATTATAAACTTATTATAGCAAATATGATCCATCTCCTGGATGCATAGCAACCTAATAATTATCTAGTACTGAAATAACATTCAGCTTATTCCTTTGTTTATGGAATAATTGAGTGGTGTTCTACATGTCCAAAGACATACCCTAAGCTAATTCTACTGAGTTGTTCTCTAGAAATCTCAAGTCCTTCAGACCACATTTGGAATTTATCGGTGCGGAATGATAGAATTAGGTTGAAGATTTATTCATTAGTTAATGAATGTTGGTGAAGGAGAAGATTAAATTTCCTATTTCAATCACTTGTGTATCCATGAGTACATTTCAAAAGGAAATCAATCTTTGCTTTAGAAAAGGTGATGATGATACACTCATTACAGTTTATCCATGAGTCAGAAAACATTTTTCATCTTCTAATTCTAATTCTAATAATAATAATAAATTAGTTTTATTGTCCTTCACAAAAGAAACAAATCCATTTACAGCTTTGGACATAATGTATAATTATTTAAAATATAAATAAATTATAATATCACTTCAGTAGGAATCACCCTTTGGATGGAGAACTTCTGATCCAGCGTTCTAGCTCGATCAGTCCAAAAATGAGAGTTGAGTTTTATCGACCAAATGTATTTTTGATCGGGTTTCGACTACCTTTTTTTTACTTGACTATAATTTTTATAATGGCATCGTACGTTATCGACACGCCTTCGAAACATGTCTGTTCATTATTCTTCGCCTTCGCCATCACTCGAAGAAACCACCAGAGAGAGAGTTTATTCGTATAAACCACCTATTTCTCACAATAAAAATAAGCTTGTATTATTTCAGGAAATAATTTTTTGGAGTTTTGAGAAAAAATAACCCTATTATTTTTAATTTGAATTCGACAGGAAATCATTGCTTTCTAAACATTGCAAAAATCGGACACCATAACATTATTTTGCTCGGAACAAAGTGGCGGAATTTCTTGATAAACGCGTATCTACACTACATTATGTATCATAAAATAATTCAGTGGCATTTTTACAGCCTATAGAGCAGACACCATAAAAACTAAAATAAATAGTAAATTTTGTCTGAAATATTAAAACAAGAGAAATAAAAATGTAACATTCTTTCATATGCAACTGTGTACTTGTAGTTACTATACTTATCTACAGAACGTATATGGTGATCGCATTGTAGATAAGTGAGAAGTAACTCTGGAATAACCTATAATGATAGTAATAGAAAGCAGAATGAATATAATCATTTGGGATTACCTTATAAACAGACATTCATTTATTATGCTCATATAGTTACAGTGGATATATCAAATGTCTTTACCTCTTGAATAAATAAATATATTGATTTTTAGTTGAAAGCATACATTTAATACATGTAAACAATGTTCCATTTGATTCATTCTTAATAAGTTATCCTGTACGTTTATATATAGTACATTTTTCTTTTTTTACGGGTTTCTGGGTAGCTTTTTTTTATCATTAAGCAATTCATATTTTAATTTTCAAATATAGGAAAATCTTATTCACAGAATACTTATTATATTTCAATGGTAAAGAAGACGGAGGAACGTTTACTTTTTATATAACAGATTTAATATATTGCAGAATGCTTGTTGAAGCTTTGAAGAAAGAATATGATTGATTGTAAGAAACTCATATAGTTAGTACTTGTTGATTATAATTCCCTCTCCAGCCTTGAAGTTCCATCAACTTTTGCGTAATAATTATAATATAATTACTGTATTTCCACATTTTAATATTTTGTTTTACCAAATAAAGCTGTTATTTAATAACCTTCACAGTTTCCATACACAAAGAATAACTTCTCGAGAAAAAAATGCTTTCATTCCGGTGTTAAAAGGAATTCTCCATATCTGTGTGTAGGGACTTAGTAACATCCTAGAGCGTATGGAATACTGTAGAACTCTGTTGTTATGCAGTATTCATATTCAACCAGGATACTACACCACCTGTATGCAAATTGTAGTGCAGCACTTTGTATTTGAAGTGGCGAAGGAGAGAATTATGTGATATGGATGTAGAATGATGGAATGTGAAAAGGAATTTATTATTCTGTATGAAGAGTTACAACTTTTAATGTTACGATAATAGCGTTATCAGGTTTTATTCAAACTTGAACCACTTCGATACGTCGCGTCGATACATACATTTTATTTGAGGATAGTATATTTTTTTTTTATGATCGAAAGATTAAATAAACAAAATGGATCAATGTTTGTGTTTTGAAAGTTAGTTGAGATAATGAAGTGTGAAGAAAATAATACTCAGGGAAAAAGAATGGTTTTATTTTGTTCCGATTACGTTCAAACATATGCAGATCTGACAGCTAGTGCTAAGTGCTTCGACTCCATGTGAATTAAATTTAATTCGCAGTATGACGACTCTTAAACTTAAATATTGTTGAATAGTCATGAATTATATAAATGCGAAATCTTGTAGAAGTAATAGGCCTATCTTACACGGCGTACGGAAGGAAATGACTCAAATGAGTGAAGAAATCATTAATTAATTTTATTCAAGAGTAATAGATTTTTGCCGATAATTTTAATTGTGCCTCATAATAATGTGTATCTATAACGGCAAAAATTATTGAAACGTTATTCTTTTCCTTAAAGGGGTATTTTTTTCCTGCGAGAAGCCATCTTTTACCACACAGCTTAGCGATCTCTTGGGAAAGCGAATACAATAGAGAACAAAAAAAGATGGCTTGTTGGAAAAGATTACTTCCCGCTGCAAAAAATACAGGTTTAACCATAAATTTTATATATCATAACTTTTAGTTCAAAGAATAGTGACCGACTTTCTGTATAAACGTCAGTCGAACTTTTCAGCCTTCCTTTACCCGATGAAACGCGATTTTAAACATATAACTAAATAACATTGTTATCATAATGATTATCCAGAAACAGTACGGTGAAATCTCTCTCTCTCTCTCTCCCCACTGTCAATTATCCTGATATACGAATGTATAATATTCACAGCTGTTTCGATACAACTCTATATTTAATCAATGAAATGTAGCTCATCAAATGATATTGAAACAACTTTACTCCTCGTTTATACTGTAGAGCAGATTACCTTTGTAAACCGAAAGATTAACGTGGATTTACTTTTTCGTATCCGTTAAAAGTATATAGAAGTACGAGTATATATATACTCAAACAAACTTTTATCATTTAAGGATTTTGCAATGTAGTAAAAGGATTATATATTTAGTAAACATGGAAGCTTTTCTATACTCATCCAGTTGGAGAAAATATAAAGATACAGTTTTTTTTTTATTTTCTGCTGGAAAAGTTCGAAGTAACAATTAATTTTTGTCGTGTTTGGACTTGAGAGCTGCTTCAATTGATTTTCTGCTTCAAGTTATTTAGGTCAATATATAAAAGATGTACAGGAGACAATAATGCAGGAAGTGAAGATGAGGAATTTCTTTACAGGCCAGTTTTGTTGTTTATTTATGTTTTCTGAATGATTTTGAATGTGAAAAAAAGTTTTTAACAGTAGAAAGACCCACGCGAATCCTGTAAAATAAAAAATAAAGTTAACTTGTATGTTTTTTTGTTGGTTCTTTCAAATTAATGTGTAATTTTTCTTTGTAAAATTCTTAAATACCATCACTATTTATGATGTTCCTGTATATCTTCAAAATAAATTTTGTGTTATTGTCAGTGCTTTTTTATTGTTGGGACGAGAGGTATTATATTTAATAGTTCTGATTTTTTACGTCCCTTTAATTTGTCACAGCGGCTTATTTAACATCTGAATCAAAAGTAATAAGTCAGTTTAATGAAAATTAATGCATTCATTAGAACTTTTCCCTGTTTTACTCTCGAAGAACTATTGCTGCATATTATGATTTTGAAGTACTCCTTCTTATACTTGTTTCATCCCGTAGTATATCTCTATTATAATGAGAGTTCGTTACCGACATATACGTATTTCCAAGGAAAACAATTATATAAACTCTTGTATACTACTGAGACACGTAAATACGTTTTAAACTGAATCTCGTGTAGCAATTACAAATTTTTCTGATGAATATTCCAGGAATTACTCCAGCTGGAATCTTAATGCTTATAAAATAGCAATTCTGAACAGTGGAAAACCATATTGTGAAATATGTGATCATGTTATTAAAAAGTGCTTATATTTAATGAATGTTCGGAATTGCATATCAGGTTACTCTGATGCACTGTAGTTAATTTAATTAGCTCTTTATAAGAGTATCTGCTGTTCTATATGGGTATTACTTTACTGCTGATAGTTTTCGATGTGTGATTTAATTAAATCCTTTTATTACGTATATTACAATATCCATTTTTGTTCTCCCACTATATGATATGAAAGTGGGATTAATTCAATTATATTATTAGAGTGGATCATAAGTATAGTGTTATTTTTGGTAAAACTTGAAAACAGAAATAGACAATATTACGTAAAACTTTCCTGTATACGAGGGAAATCCAGAAGTAAGATGCGCTAACCCCATAACTTTTTTCGTATTGAGATATATTTTTTATAATTTCTTTGCAAAGAAGTCAAATTTTTGTGGATTTTTACGGAACAGTTCATCTGCTATAAGTCGTGATAGATAATTGTCTGCATCAAATGCCGTGCAAATTGGCTGTATGCGAGGAACCTTTTTCTCCGTCGGCAAAAAAATGTTGCCATTCCGAAAAATAAATAAATGAAATTTTCAGTAACGAACACATTTTACGTCTGGCGATTGCGAATAATTGATAATGGACTTATGAGCATAAAAGAGAAAACTACAAATTGCTCCTGTACAGATGAACTTCAACCGTGGTGAACCCGCCGTGAACGAGTTCAGTAACGAAGTGTTTCTTGTCAACAGAAGACTCACAGTTGATTATATTGAGAATACGTAACTTTATTGGGGATGAATATCAAAAACATTTCTCTTCGACGGTACAGTGGAGAAATATTTTTCACAACTAATATCAGGCGAACCATTCCATCGAAATTGGTTAAAATTTCCTACTTTGAAAATGAAGTATATACTCACATTTTCTTCCAAATACCATCAAAATATTAGAGAAAAATGTTATGGACGAGTAGAACTTACTTTTTGTATTTCTCTCGTACGACTGTCGATGGATGAACTTACAATATGTTAAAAGAAGGCACTTCAGCCAGCAATTAATCATTTTTGTTTGAATCGATGAAGAAGAATGTCATTTTAACGTCATTACCACACATTTAATATTTCATTCACACAAGAAGAATGGGTTTATCTTCTCTAATAAGAAATGACTATATTATACAGGGTGACCCCAAAGTAAGAAACTCGTTGTTGTAATAAACAATTACTATTATTAATTATAACTTTCCAATTTGTTTTTGTCGTACTTTTGAGTAAAATAAAATATTTTTACGGCAATATATTTTTGAAACTTGAAAGATTTAAAAACTCAAAATCGTCATAAATACCTCCTCTTTCTCACCCAGAAGAATTTCTTGTTTTTGACATTCTTTAAAAAAGTTCTAAGGTTTTTAGCTGATATCTCTCAGACTATTTCTTCAACTTCACTATGTTAGTTTTGAGATGTTGTGGTGGTTGAGATAATGGATTTCTTTTTAGTATGCCTTTAAAAAAATGAGAAATCATATCGAGTTTTGTAACTTGGTTTTCTTAAGTTTATTACCAATATTACTAAAATACTAGAAGGTAAAAAAAAAATCAGTTCATGGCAATCTGGGCTAGAGCCAAAAACTGATCCAAATGAATCAACACCATTACGCTGTATAAAAACTTATAACAATAATTCAATATTTTTTGACACAGTATGATAAATAGATTTAGTCCACCAGTAGTATATTACTTAGAATATTTTTGCTGATATATTTGATCTGAATATTGCATGATTGTTTCTGTTGCATGGCTATTTATTGGGTGTTCCTTCTTTTCTGATTTTTCCGCATGTGTTCATCTGTATTTGTGGATGTTTGATTGGTATAGAGATGGCAGACTGGATTACGTCATAGTTTTATCCACAACAACAAGATGAACAATCTCTGTCCAACAACACAATTAATGAAACAGTGAGTATTATTATTTTAATACATACACTTTATACACTCATAAATACACTTTTCTTTCTACACATATACTTCAAACACTAAGGGATATATAATTTGCAAACACTAAAGTTCGTTGTCCACGATCTAATTTTGTATTCTGTTTTTTCGTTGTTTTACAATTCCATGAATGAATTTCTTTCATAAAGTTGTAAATAGTATGAAAATCGGATGTTCAAATTGGATCGTGCACAGTGTTTATTAAGGGTTATACAAACGGTTAGTTATATAATACATTGAAAACCTCATTAAATGGAAAATTTATTTTTCAAATTCGGATGACAAAAATTACGAAGATGCTTTTTTTTTATTTTATAAAAAGGTATCATATTTTTGACATTTATAAAAATTATTTTTTACTTTTATGAGAAGATCGTAAACAAGTAAAATATAATAAGAACAGCTGAAGGGAGGGAAAATATGCAAAACAATGTGTTTTCAACGCTTATGAAATGTAGCTAACATATACACTGTGTATTTTGTTGATCGGAGGGGGGGGGGGGGCGTATTGAAACCTGCATATAACATCAATAAATTATAGTATTTTACATTATACTGAAATTTCTGTTTCTTCGTCACAGTACAACATTCAGTGTAACTTTTATTGAGATTTCACAATATTTACGACAATATACAAACTGGCAATATATTTCATATGACGAACAAAATATTTACAACTTACGCAACGATTGCTCTTTTCGTCTATTTCTTTTTATATCTGTTTACCTTCCAGATACACAGTGAAGTAGTTTTTCGTTCAAGCAGAGTATAGAATTTGCATAGTACTTCTGAGAGAAATGCATTTACCTTTTTTATGTTGCTACTGAAATATTGAATAGAATTTGCATATTATTATTTTTTAGTGATTTTTGTTATCAATTATTGTTAATGCAAAAAAAAATGTTCGTAAATTCCTTGAGTTTTAATTTAGGCAATATAAATGCCTCAAATATGAATTTTAGTACCGAAGTTACAGTTATAGTCAACTGTTATTTGATTGGCAGAATTAATTATATGATTTTGTCAACATGATCTCCAGTGAAAATTTCAAACATAATCAAAAATATACATGTGAATTATACAAATTCTGTTTTGATTCAAAATAACTTTGCCTTCTTTCTGTCTAAAATTATAGATATAATATCAGTGGGTTTCTTTGCTTTATCTCCGATTGGAATGTAGTGAGGGTAGTTAAAATTGGGGATATCTTTTGACTTCGGGAATTTTTAAAGCAGAATAGCATTTGAAACTTTTTATATATCGAGAAGTTTCTCTTGTTTTTTTTACCCATACTTTTCCTGTGTTTTCTATTTACCTTTCCCGTTCCTACCAAAAAGCAACCAGCAAAGGTCAAATAAGGGTTCTGTTATACAGTGAAGTACCAAATATACATGCTATTACGTATGGAATAAGAATACGTATTTTATTCGTACATTGTTTGGTACATTTTCATAAGTAGTTATAGCCTCCTATACCACTTTGTATATATTTAAATAAATAATATTATATCACTTTTAATAATTCATGTATATCACTTTTTATAGAGTTTTACACACAGTCACATCTCACATGCGAAGTATGAAAAAGAATCATTTGTAGGAAAAAAATCATTAGCTTTTTTTCTACTGTTAAATTCCACAGAGATGAATGTTATAACTTGTAGCTCTCAATAAGCTCAGGTTCTCAGTTTCACATATTAGTGATTTCTTTTGAGAAATATTGGATCGAATCTATATATTCATGAATACACTATTTAAACGCTGTATATTTTATCACCTGAAAATAAAACAATAAGAAAGGAGGGAATTCCCAACATTAAGTTTCAATACCATATTTCATTTTTTTGAAAGGTAAGAGTAAATTACACCTTACTTCAACCAAACAAATGACCCAAAAACCACATTATGTTCTATAACTCTCTTCCAATAATTATTTTAAACAAAGCAACTCTGATGAATACTTTATTATATAGACTCATTTTCCCGCAGAATGTGGTGTAAAATAGCAAAAATGTTGAATGAAATTTCATTATATAACCGTCAAGTACGTTAATTAATTAATTAATATTGCGTAGAAAAGTTTTTGTTGGAACATATAGGAAGAGTTTTGAGGGAATGCCCTGTGGTAACCTCATTGCTCACCTATAACTTTTCATAAGAGTTATAGACAGAGTTCATTGACGTAAATATACCATCAGGCTTAAATTATGGAGTAAGATCTTTCTTATTTGTTATTACTTTATTTCTTTTTGATTAGTTTTTTTTGTTCCCTTTATATTTAGGTGCAACTGTAATATCTTACATTTTATGAACTGACAAGTGAACTACGATGTGCTCGAAATTTCTAATACTTGTTTTCTTTGCTCAAAATTATTCTTAATATAAAAAAAAATCATTCAAACTTATAATCTTGCTTCCGTACCCCAATTGAAACAGCATTGAAAATAAAAGACACCTTATAGTTCAGAAAAACATTTACTGGAAAGAAAACAGAGAAAAGAGCAAATCCAGCTGAAAACTCCACTTAATTTTTTTGATGATTTCTGCTTTCCATCAGTATGGGAAAATTCACTAATCTAATATAGTTAATATGACAAGGCATATTTTTGTATTCCATAACATGTACGGTTATTATATCATAATGTCAAAACTGTAACTCTTCTAAAACTTCTCATTCCTAATTCCAATACAATCTATTAGCTTTCTAAAACCATAGAATTTGAATTATTTCTATCTTGCATATTTGTATAGTGAGATACTTTTAATACTCGTCATGTCGTATTTTCTCTGTTACTGTTATCCTTTTCAGTCGACAGTCTGGTCATTACCAGATTTCAACTCAGACATTTCACGTAATATATTAAACAAATATTGAATTAAATGATTCCGAGAATCAATTTTATCTCTATTCTTATGAAAGAGAATATTTGCACAAAGGTGGAGCAGTTTTACTATGATGAATATGTATTAAAATTAGTGACCAACACAAGTACACACTACACACAGAGTTTCTTTACTCTTTTGGTGAAAAAAAAAAAAGGTTTCATATAAGTTCTACGAAGGTGTTTGCGTTTTTTTTTTTAAGTTTCACCTGTTCACAAAAACTGAACGAAAGTGAGAAAAAAATACTACATGTACATGTAGTCTCTATTGATAACTGACTCTCGACCCTAAGGCGGAATTTTCATCGGGAATTTTTACTGCCTGGATTCTGAGAGTCATTTTGTGGCACGAAAACGCCCGAGGTTAACTCCTCCTCCGGATGATATACGGTATACCAATAGAAACTAATGTACATGTCGTAAGGATCAAAGCGATTCTAAAATAATATCGTTCCGAATTATTCACGAATATAGCTTTCATCCTTTTTATTAGAC
>JAQIWE010002085.1:0-14016 GCA_034698565.1 Campodea plusiochaeta | reverse complement strand
CCTATATTTCACGTGTTTTCTATACCCCATCGTACGCCATTTTGGATTAGTTCAACCACCAGGATCGCTTTTCGCGCTATTGGCGAATTGAATAACTGAAAAAAAAATTACTTGTTTTGATGTACAGTTGATGAAGCCTTTTCATTAATAAAGGCGAAACCTCCTGAAGAAATATTGTGTTTCAATAAGTGGTTAAACCCAAGCAGAACTATTTAACATCTATTATAAAATTAATATTATACATTATTATAATTTATAAATATTTTTGACCAATAAAACACTGGAAAAGGAACATTTGATATTTCGACAGTTAAACTTTGATTTGAAGCATCATATAAATGTTTTTTTTTTTCGAAAGTTACCTATACTATTTATAACAATTGGAGGCAGCCAACATGAAAACTACCTCGCTGAAGTGTATTACATTCTTTTTAACTAGACTTATACTTGACGCAAATACGTCAACTTCCACATAAAAACATGCTGCAGTAACATGCTCATATAATTTGTGCCAATTCTCTATTTGTACATTAATTACTGTTTTGGAACTTATGTGCCTGCAAGCAACATGTTCACATTCTTAAGAAATCTCAATTAAGCAGCGTTGCACATAGTTAAGACGTATAGTCGGACATTAATGAGACGAATTAAGATGGTCCTGCATAAACTACAACACTTTGTAAGAAACTGTATGTCTGAGAAATGACATGACTCGGCATTAAATAATTATGTTAAATGTGGATACACAGGAGAAAGTCAGCAATGCGTTATTCTTCATAATTATTAGTTCCTTGACTTTTTTACCAATAAATTCAATAATAATTATTTATTTCGAAGTTATGGGATCAAGCCACCAAACCAAACCACCCGACAAGCCAAACCCGGTACCAAACCACCCGATTATTGAATCCTGTAGTTCTCCAATATTCAGTATAATATAATAACCATTGATATTTAAATTAATTTTGTAAGATTTGCCTAAATTTTCTATGAATTAAATAGTAAATAGCGACTTCAAATAATGTATTAATTATATAATTAATTTTTCTTTAATTTTTTCCCTCGTAATAGAGATCGTTAAATTCGTTAAAAAACAATAATAGCCATTGAGATATGAAACTGCTGTTCCTTAGTTTTCAATTGTTTCACATTTTTCAACATAAAGTGTAAAATTTACAATATTTCCCTTTATAGTACATCACTTTCAATTACTTATTCAAACATTTACATAGTTAATTTTTTACATTATTGTTTTTTTGATTGTGCAAATCGAATTAACTTATTTGTATTACGATTGTTTTATTCTCAGAAAATGATCGTCACAAATAATTGCAACAATTAAACCACAATAAAAGCAAACCATTGTCACCAAAACATTGCACCCAACCTTAACCTAACTTTTCAACTAAAAACACCAAACTGAAGTCCCGTCAACTCCAGCAGAGGTGCCAACATTAGGGAAATCATGAAGCGTAAGAGCTGTTTATCTTCCTTTGGCACCAGTATATACCAAACGTGATCTTTTTTCTCCATTTCAGTCATGATTTGGAGAAGTTTGGAGCACTTTTTCTCTCAGATGTTGGCATTTGCATCCATCCGCATAGGGCTGAAGGAGTGGTGCTTCACTCAACGGAAAGTCCAAGTACTATATCAGGAGATAGAGGAATATTTAGGGGGAAATCTACTCGAAGATGCGGAGTCGAAATCAGAGAAAATATATCACTGAAAGTTTATTATGGTTTTAGTTGCGTAGTTGATCAGCAGGCAATTTTGATAGTATAAGTTTGAGAATATATATTTAACTTTCAAAAAAGCAAATTTCTCTATAGTTACTATGTTACTATTTCTTGCAATAGTTACTATTTCTTGTAGTAACTATTGCAAGCAATAGTTACTATTCTTCTATAGTTACTATTTATTGCAACATATGTTTGCAGCAAATCATTTTATACCCTCTGTGTGAGTAATAAAGAGTTCTTACGAGTTAAAATGTTACGTTCCATACTTCTGCTGAAACAAACAATTGAGGAATATTAAAAAGCGTTCGTTCAGAAAATTCTCATGAGATGATAAAGCTATCGAGAACTATAGTAGGTACGTGACTGACGATAATTTGAAAACAACTATCAAGAACTACAGTACGTTATTTCTGGAAACTTAAAATGAAAATGTCTTATTTAGATAATTTATTACTTTAGTGACTGAATTTAATTAGATTTTCTGTTATGGTGGTATAAATATTATTATTTACAAATAAAGATAATTATGCATTGCCAATCAAGATTTAAATTAATTTATTCCAAGATGTATATTCGAATCCGAACCAATTTTTAAATTTCGCCGTTATTCCCAACACCTAACTCCATGAGTACTTATTCTGCAGTGTTGCTTTTGCCCTGGAAGGATCTCCTGAATCGACTATACGTGAACAGGTACAAGCTGTCACGGGCAGCAAGAGCGGTTTCCTTTCACCACGCCTTCTAATTAGCTGAGGAATGCGGGATAATTCGGAAACAGCGTCACTCGGCTCCCCCCCCCTCTCCCCCTCAGACGAAGAGAGAGAGTGAGAGGAAAACTCAAGAGCTTCGTCAAACTCTCTTGGGGTGGAATCCTTTTCTCATTACATGACTTGGACATTTATTAATAAAAGCTTTAGAAGGATTGATGAGGAGAATCTTTCAGGGTTTTGGGAGGTTCTGAAAAGGGTTTCGATTAAGGGGGGTTTCAAGTATCTGGAATTTTCTGGTGCTGGCTATATTCTAAATAAAAACATACTTATGAGAAGCAAATCTGCACTCCAAAGTATTTGAAAAAGTTCAAAAGACGATATTACAATTTTAAATAACATTACATAAATTTGAAATTTCAATAAAAAAATTCGCAGGTTTGATTACAAACTTTACTGTCACTGCTCGAAGGTATCAATGTGTTGTAATACTAGATTATATTTTTGATACCAAAAGAAAAGTTTCTGGTTTCAACCCTGCTAATTTTTTTTTAATCTGTCACAGAATACCATATACTTTGAAAAAATTTATACTGTATAAAAGCACAGTGGGCTTGTTGTTTCTAATACCACAAATATCACTGATCTGAGGTATTGAAGCATATAATGACGAAACATGTCAAAATCATTCATTCTGGAGTTGATTGTAATCTGACGCAAGAGATTTATGACAATCTCGAGAAAGCACTGGATTGGAATAGGTGTGGCATGGTGTGGAAATCCAGTAACTGCTTTAATAATTTTAAACTGAAGGAGTTGTATCATTGCACTGTTTTAAAAATAATGAAGCTGTAGATGTAGACGAACGTACTCATCAAATTAATTTCTTTTAAATATTAACACTTTTAGGCTTTTTGAACTCAAACTTAATCATCTCAATCATAGAATATAATAAATAAAAATTAATTATAGGGTCACCAACTGATTTTTCAGTTTGTGTTCAAATCCTGAATATGTTATATTAATGAGTATAGTTGTAAAATATCCAGAATGCATTGTATTTTATCTAACCCATAAATAGTGAAATCTCTGAATAATAATGAGAGTTCTTCCACCATTGAAGCCAGTCTAAATCTCCAAGATTGAAAAAAATGTTAAAAGGGTATAGAATCTTACAATATCATCAAGGTACCTATCACTTTAACTGAAATAAAATAACTTTAAAAGAAAATTGAACCCATTGATGGTTCTCTCCCATTTCAACTGGAATCTCTGTACATCCATTTCAAGAAAATGTTTTTTTTTCTTTTAGAGCACGACAGAAATCTTAACCAAAACCTTTCGAACTTTTGTTCCTCTTTTTTGCTTTTTTGTCACCTTCTTCTCTTCTTTTACTTCCGGAAGAATGAAAAGAAAAGAAAGTTTTGGATTTGTGTGAATTAGTTATGAGGAGAATCATACTCTAGCAGATATCAAATGGTGATGCTCTCTTTTTGTGAAATGGTATAGGCTATTTTCGACGGATTTTTTTACTGGTATTACTTGCAGATACGTGAAACGTGAAAAGCATAGTCATTTTCAAAATTAATTCATAACTGCCAACGAGCATACAAATTTTTGGGTCAGTTTTAGTAAATTTATTATGAAATTTTGCTATTGTGATATTTTTTCAGAAAACAAAAATTTTACAATATTTTCCTCAAAACGAAAATTTCTTTAAATAACGATATTTTTAAATTGTTTGCTGCTATGGTGATAATCAATAACTGTGTTAAAATATTGCTGTATACTATCCTGGAGGTCTTCTTTCCATTACCAAAACCTGTAGCTTTTGGAAAATAAACTACTGTTCTAACATATTAGTTTTGTTGTCAATTACTTGTATCTTATTCTAAATTCTTTAATGCTCGCATTTTTTGTTTCTTTTTGAAACAAAGAAATTTTGCATTTTACAAACCATATTGGTATAATAAATTAAAAACTGAAATGAAATATTTTTACTTAATTTATTGTTACAGATTGCAACAGTAGAATAAACCAATTATTACATAAATATAAGAATAAACCTACTCTGGATGAAATTCACAGCACCTCATCTCCTCCTATTTCTGCCCACCTATCCTTAAGCTTTCGTAAGAAGGTTAAGACCCAGTGTCTTTTTTTCCTCCCTTTGCCCCTGTGTGAAGGTACCACCTACCAGGCATGGGGCATATCTGCATATCAAGCAGGGACTCATCTAAAGGGGAAAAAATCCCTCCCATCATTCCAAAAAGACAGGGATTTTACATCTACATCTCACCACAAGGCTTCTGCTGAAGAGCGGCTTAGTCTTGTCGATGTTTTTTCTCACAGGGTTTGCATATATTTCTGATTGCTTGAAGGATGTTAAGGAAAAATGAGCCTTTTTATATTTGAGTGAAATGGGGGTGATAAATGGTATATAAATAGCATCGCTTAAAGGTTTGTTTATTCAGAGAGGTGGTAGGGTGACGAGGTATGGATAATTTTTCTATTAGGGTGTCTTTTTTTGATGTTGAGTGTACAGGAATTACAATTTAAAAGGAGGAATAAACAACTCAATTACATTTATTATTGCAAGGTAGAATGGAGACGATGTATTCAGGAGAAGATGCATTGTTTCCGAAAAGTAAAGTAATTACATTGTAGTTTATATTATTTTCTCTGTTAATCATGATTATTATTTAGAAATACGCAAAATTGTAGACTATTTGATAGCGTAGATTTATCAAATCATAATATCCATTCCACTAGACATTTCTCTCAATATTAATACTGATGTACTCTCCTTATCCTGTCTCTTGAATTGCAAACAAATATTTCTTACTTTAACTTACAAATGGTAATATGACTGTATAAATATATAAAGACAAGAATACATTTCTGCAGAACTGCACCAATCCGATATTTCTCATTACCTAAGAAATTATTCCTTCGCTGTAAACTGATTTGTCATCTTTTACAAAAGACAAAAAATGTGTTAGAAATTTCGAAAGATGTATTTAAGTTCTGTAAAAAATTATTACGATGAAAAATCATTATAGATAACTTATAATTACATTAATTTCCATTACCCCAAAATAAGAATTCTCGAACTTCCAAACGATGAACTGAAAATATAAAAACAATCACAAACACCTCTTTCTTACACTAATCCTTTATTTCCACCCAACTCAAAACACCATATGAGATAACATCCAGCAAATACGCAAACCAACCAGCCACTACAACAACTAGAGTAAACGAGCATGCAACCACACTTTGGTTCTTGATGTATTGCTCTCTTGGTACAATTCAAAAGGACGCGACCATCCCTAAAATCTTCGTATGTTGTAATATCCTGCAATAATAGTCTAATAGCTAAGAAGAATTAGCGTTCTCAGCGCCCTTCTCGAAAGCAAGGACATTATAGTACAACAACTCTCCAGTAAAAATGGGAAGATTATTTAGCAACGGGGCTAATATACGGAGAGTCAGGATGAACTAATTCCAGATGGAGATAAACGTTCAAAAATGTATAAAGGGAATGGTCAAGTGTTAGGTTTGTCGTTTACTCGTGTTTATGGGTGGGTGAGTTTTGATTTGTTGTTTACAAGATTTGAATAATATTTATGGCAATTACTTTTATGGACGGAGTCACAGAACTGGATTATTAATTTCCTTAAATATAATTTATCTTCTTTTTTTCAATTTTTGGTACTAATACTTTTATATTATTTATAAAGCTCACTGTTTAAGATCCAATTTGATCATTCTATTTTCATACTTGTATTTGCAATTTTGAGAATGAATTTTCTTAATCAAATTATAAATAGTATAGCTGTAATGGTTGGACAAATAATACCGTGGACAAAGTCACACTAATAATTATAAATTAATACTTAGCTTATAAATTGTTGTTATAAATAATAAAGTAGTTTTGAGACTATTTTAAAAGCAAATGAACAAAGCATAAATAAACAAAATTATTACCAATTCGTTAATAAATGTCATATTATTGCTCCTAAATATTTCATATCTGTAGTAGAATTGCCGCTAAACCACAGATTACAAAGTCACTTAAACAGAGTAACAGATACATCTGAAACTGAGATAAACACATCTTCCACCCCCAGAAAGCACTGTAACCTAGATCAGTACTTAAAACAACACTTTTTCACCCAAAACTTACAGGGGAAAAGTACCATCGATAAGGAAAACTCCTTTCTTACGATAAGAGAAGAAACAGCAGTCTAGAGCAGTGCATACTCAAGATAAGATCCCTACCATTTGTGTAGCCTTAAGCGCCAACTGTGCTATGCGTCGTCTGCTTGCCTACCCACAATGAAATTCCACGATGATGTATATTAGTAATTAAACAAGGTGGATGATAATAACTCATGGAACAATTTATAGTTTAAATGTTGCTCAGAGCATATATACAACATGCACTATACAAACAACATGGAGGTTATAGGATGGGGCGATGTAGAATGATTTTTGAGGGATTTATAGTTCATTGTTTTGTGTGATTGTTGAATTTGAAAATTAAGGGAATAATTTGGTATTAGTAGATGTTTTTGTCATAAAAAAATCTGGTTACTTCTTGATTTCTCAATGCAGGTAACGACTCATGGATTACATATTTTAGAGAATGTTTTTTTAGTTATCATACGAAATGAGAATATATATTTTTTTAAATTCAGAAATCTATAATTGCATCGTACTACACTTATTGTATAGTATGCTGAAATTAATGCAAACCACATAACAATTTCAACGATCGAATAAATATTTTTGTTTAAAATTCAAGTCCATCATGAAATGCTATAATATATAAGTCTGATATAAAATCATTTATTTGTCAAGTAAGCTAAGATTTTGCAGAACATGCTTTTCACTCTTGTCTGCTACAGAAGCTTTATCGAATACAGTATGCCAGTTTCGAACATCGTATATAGAGGCACTCTTGTTCGCTGAATCATTTCCTCGTTTACTGATGTAGTTGCTGCTGTAGTTTAATGCGAAACTTGTGAAACTTTCAAAAGAAAAATGTAACATCCTCCTAACTCCCCTAACTGTCGAATCCTCTAAAGACGACGTTTAAATCCCTGTCTTCGCAGAGGCAACAAACCAAAAGATATACTACTTAATCCTACTGCTAAAGACACATTCTAAGAGAAAAGGCACATCTTAAATCACATTCTATATTATTTTTTCCACCTCGACCTTCAAGTGTTAATGTATGTCTCCTGCCATAGCACAGAAAAAAAGAAACAGCAGTGTTTCCGTCGAGACAAACTTTGAACAAAGTTGAAATAAAATTTCTCTTTCTCTCAAGTGCCCGAAGGTTGCGACTTAACAAGTAGGAATAAAGCTCGTAGCACCTTCCCTTGTTTCACCTCCTCTTTCTTCAACCCCGAGGTGGACATAGGAAAGAAACACTAATGTCCACCAAAGTAGAGGGGGGAGGAGTATGACAAAAGACAAAAAACATCTCTTAAGGCGTTTTTTGCACGTGCCCCCTCGGCTGAGACTTCGTGCTTTTTATTGAACAAGCTTATTCAAATTGCACTCTCTCAAAAAGTATAGAAAGGAACTACTTTCGTTTCACTAGTCCTAATGGCCTTTTTGAAAGCAATGGAAAGTATGGACTACTGAAGGTCTATAGTGTTAAAGTGCTGGTGATGGATTCTTCATTGACTTCTGCTGCTGGTGGTTGATATCATTGTCTTTAATCTATTAAAGCTTTCGATCAAGAAGAAAAATGCGGTGGAAGTGGTGAAGTGGCCAAATTGGAAAAGTGGTTTTCTCGACAAATATGAGTTCATTATTTCACTCAGATGGATTTGGATTAATGGTTTCGAAAAATGGTATAGTTGGACCTTCGGTAATATGTCCAATGGAAGTCTGTGATCTTCCTTGATAGTTGAATATTTATTATCTCAATAAAAATTATGTTCTTTTGTCTATTTGTATGATATTAATTTTATTCCAGAAAATGAAACCACTATGTATATTTATACTGAACCACTGACAATATATTCCTTAAATAATGGAAATATTTTAAAATCAATAAAAATGTGATAACTGCATGAAACTACGATTACATATCGCCTTTTCAGAAACACGGCTAATTTATTTTCAAATAACATAGTTTTGATGTGATATTTTCACTTTATTTAATTTTTGTAGAATAAGGAAATAAAAACCAAAATGGAAAACTTTATTAAATAAATAGCGGTTTTCCTTACATGGTTTGATATAACCTGTGATATTTTTTAAACATTACTTATAACTAAAATTCGCTCACTTCAAAAAATATGTTTAAATATTCACCAAGTTTCACAGAAATGCAATAATTTCAAATGTTCCAAAACACACTAAACCAACATCCTTTCGTTAGTACCCAAAAGAACACCCCGATCCACTCGCTATTCTCAGTGAGCTTCCGTGCAGGTGTGTGTCTTAATGAACATTCGGACTAATACTTTGAAAATCTCCTTTCTTCACCTTCCAACCACCTTTCTCTCCCACCCACCACCACCTTTCTCTCTTTCACTTCAACCCATGGCCTAATGAAAAGCGAACTCCCTTCCTTCATTACTATTCCGAGTTAGAGACGTGACTAGCAGTCTTCTTAACTGGCCCCTAGGCTTCTAGAAACCTACCTCTCTCTCACTGTTCACTATTGTCCGGAAAAAGGAGAGAAAAGATTCACACTTCTCCTCTGGAAAAGTCGTAGCAAGTGGGAGGGATTGCCCACGGTCATAACGAATCACTTTGGTGAATTTGGAAAAGGTGGTGAGGATTTCAACTGAATAAGACGAGGTTTCAAGTATCTCCTGCTTAGAAGTTTCAACAAGGATTTTCATTCAGTTCAATTTATAATGTTTGCTAGGAGTCAATAAAGAACAATATTTCTATTTTTGAATCACCTTCGAAAGAAATATTGACAGCCAAAAGGTGTTAACATAAATAATATTCAAGATAATATTAATTCGAATATTTGTGGAATGGCTCTTCATTACCTAATGCGGCAGTTTTTTTTAAAATCACTTCAGAAATTTTTGAGAAGCATAGCATGGATTATAGAAACATTATAAAAAAACTATATACGCCATGATTTGCTGTCAAGAACTCCATTTATTAATGTACAATAAATTGTTCATCTTGTATATAGCATAAACACCCATTCACCACCAAATATTCCGTTACTAATATTGAAATGAGTAATTGGAAAATATATTAGTTAATGTAAATTCAATGGAAGTAATAGTATAGAGAGGTATTTTCACAATGCTGCATAGAAGTTTTAGCTATTCAGTTTAATTTTCTTTTCTAAGAAGATTTTATCTTAATAGTTTTAAAATTAAATGTTTAATCTTAATAAATTTATTTTTATAATTCATAATGGTTTCAGCAAACATCACAAATACATTTTTAAAGCAACATCTATAGAAATGGTATGTCTTAATTAAATCATCCACCCACTACCCCCACCATCTGGCTACGTTCCTTTCCCCCTCCTATTGTTAACCCCCAGAAGTAAAATAAATCCAATCCCTTCAAATAATTGACCGCGTTTGCTCCATAACCATGTACCCAGCAGCTACTTTCATTTCCGTAATGCGAGAAACCTGCATCTCAAACTGAGGGTTTTTACTATTAACATATCTAGTTAAGGGTGGTTTGAGAAACGAGATTTCCCTCTTATTTTCTCTGCTTTTCAGAGGCGCCCTCTAGCTCTCGTGGCGACAACAAGACATAGAAATCTCCTCCTTTAAAAGACACTTATCTACAGGGTTCGCACTAAAATATTGTTAAAGAGATGTTCTATTATTCGTTTGTGCTTATGGGGGAGATTGAGAGTTTTGCGAGGAGGGTGAAAGAGGGGGGATCGAGTTAGAGAATTAATGCGTTCAGGATGTGAGGAGGGATGAACTAAAATAGTGAGCTTTTATGTTTAAGAGGGTTTCAATCTACAACTAAAAAGGATCTTGATGTAAATTTTAGATTAAATTATTATATTTTCCCATGTGCGGTACTTTTTCTTATAATAAATAACAATTTGTTTAATTTATAATCTAGAATAATATAATTTGAGTTTTATGTATCAAGGTTACAACATAATTATTCACGAATACATGAAAAAATAAGAAAATTACTATCTCTTGTTATTCAAAATGTATAAACATAGTTTTTACATCCAAAACCATTAATATAAGAAAGTAACTTTGCAAAAGGTATGTAAAAATTGAGAGAAATGTAAGTTTAAAATTGCTTTTCAATGCTCATAAATCTTAACAAAAATACGAAGTTTCTTTTTTGATATTTTATAAACATTTAACCTGGTACCGAAATAATCTTACCATGTACTATATCTCACCCACAATGTTTTTCCCTGCAGCAATCTCCCTTCAAGTGTTTCCCATTTAATGAGTTCCTGTTTCTTTCAAATAACACACACAGTAGAAAGTCCCCAGTTCTCATTTCCAATTAATGCTAAGATGAGTTTTATATCTCGTACGAACCACAGTGTAAGAGACTGCATGTAGATTAAGAAGGGAATGAAGATTTCTCTAAAGAAATATAACTACTGCTTTTCTTAAGGTCCACATGGATACACTTTTTTTTAAGTACCACAACATCACAATTAGTCCCTCAACTGCTTTCGAGGAAAAGGGTATAGGTTTCGGTTGGTATTTTGAAGCGATATTCGCAGGTGGTATCATGTGTTATGTACTCTGTGAAACAGTACATATCACATTTTATAAAACAAAAATACTTTATTTTTATTTGAGTTTTCTGAGATAACTCAGATTCTTCCGTTATATGAATGATTTGAGATCAGTGCTACTAAAAGTAAGTTTAGAAGATTAGTGAAGAACTAAAAAAGTAGCGTTTTCTATATTGTTTATTCCGCGTACCACTCTATCAATTGAAATATATCTGAAAAAGTTCATACAATGAAAAAAAATTAATGCAACATCCTTACTTGAAAAATCTCTCTCCTCTACAATATTCAGTACAAGGCTTCGTTATTAGTAGTCTCTTAAATAATGCTAACTATAAGGATTTGCCAAGGACAAAAATGCCTTATCAGTTTACTTCTTAAAAGTCAAGTAGGAGGGGGAATAGAAAGACACTGACCAAAATATAACTTTGACATTAAACTCTACAAACCCATTAACTTTTGAATTGTCCATTGTGCCCTTTCACACATACATAATTCCTATCCCTTATTTTCTCCCCATACTGTTTTCAATACCACCCCACCACCCAACCGTATAACCCAACGAACGACTCCATAATATATCTAAGAACCTAAAATGGACTCTCGAATCGGACTTACGCTCCATATTATTATTCAAACATCCTAACCATTCTTCGCTTCTACGAGAACGAGAAAATAACGAGATAAGGAAACATACGAGTAAATGAAATAAAAGGAAAAGAGCAGAGAGACTTTATACTTTTGGTCACCGGAATTTCCTGAATCTATAAACGAACCCAATGGATTTTTAGGGAAAAGGGGTATTCATTCTTACATTTTCCCCCTATGTTTCTTCCCTTTCCTCAAAGTTCAGAGTTTTCCTCCCTGTTTTCTGTAGAATCACCCCTTTACATTATCGAGGGAGAGTGGGGATGGGAGACGGAAAAGGGACAGAGGGAGACATAAAACTTAAAGATACAGAACAAACTTTAAATGAGAATATGATAGAAGGTCCTCTATACTTTCTGCTGCTGGTGAGGCAAAGTGTAATCGATAGCAATATGGTCGATAATTAAATTCTTAAAAATGTGGATGAATGAAATGGTATGGAAGAAAGATTTCTTTTATTTTTGAAGATGTTAGTTATGAGAAAATTAGAATTGAAGAATTCAAGATGTATCAGAGAGAAAACATTTTATTATTCAATAGTTATATTAGAAGCAAAATAATTTGCATTGTTTTTTTTTACTTTATATTTATTTTATTTCCAGTAGCATCTCAGGAGTTCAAAATCATGTCAGTTTATTTTGTAACATATTTCACTTCTTGTGTAATAATTATGTACAATTTAACATTTTTACGTTTTAAATATTGAGTGAATTTAACGTACATGAAAAATAATTGCAAATTTTTCATTTTCTAATGCTGGGTTCGTCACAATTAAATTAGGTGTAGGTCTCAAAACTCATAACTCTGGGTATCCAAAAGTTTTTCTTTAATAATGGAATTTATTTCCATGACTGATATATACATGTACAATCGAAATTTGATAATGGAAGAAAATTAAATCCGCCAGAATTTGTATCACGACTAGAATATTCAGAAATAACACAGAATTATAATTAAGAGGACAGAACTGCTTATGTAGAAGATTATGGATTGGTGATCCGGTATCCAAATTACTATTACAATATGGAAGAAACTAAAACTATTATTAATTTTCTACATTCACTAAAGGGTTACTTGCAGATAATGAATTTCCAGTTTTCTGTGATTTTCTTGTATCTTATATTATTAAAGAATTTTTACAAAAAGTTTCACATTCTTTTACCCAACGGATCAAGATATATTTCTGTTTATATAGTCGATAGATACTCCACAAGGTAGCACAAATCGTTCAGCTTAACTTCGCTGCCTTGCGAAAATATGCAAATTAGTCACTGAAAAACACATCAGAACACATATATTTATTAAGTAGTAGAAAAACTGACTTAAAAATAATGCAAATTAATCATTTTATTCATATATCAGCAGTTTTCTTGTTTTGGGCCACGCTTGCTCCGCTACCTTACAGCTTACTTTCTTTCATTTTCTAAGGTGAACATCTCCACAACCGGTGATTTTTGTGAGGTAAAAAAATAATAATAGTTATTTATATCAAGAAGTCTAATATTATGTTATAATATCAGAAAAGGCGGGTAACCCTTTAAGTCTGAGTTCCATCTTTATTTTGGAAAAAAAAATCAAACAATGTAAACATAATCTTATTGCTTTTTTCAAGTATGGAGAATAAAAAAAATGAAACAAAAGTGACAATTTCACTCGCGTTTATAAAGTTTTAAAATAGAAAAGAAACGATAACAGGAGTTCTGCTGTGGATGCTAACCATACAACCATTATAATGAAATTGGAGAACTACATTATTACCATATAAAACACAAATTCTTATAACACGAGTATTTGACCTGAAAATAATTGAGTTTTTCCAACGTAATAATTTGGAATCATGTTGAGTTATATAACAAGCTCAAATGACAAGCTTATTCTGTACATCATTATTTGTCACTGGCTTTTTATATATCATTATTACACTGGATATTCGTTTACAACTAGGGCAGGGTGTGTTACATTGGCGCCGACTTATGGAAACTTCAGGGAGTGCTTGAAAATGAGGGAACATGAAAATGAAAAATGAGGGACATCGATGTGCCACCATAGTTTGCGAGCGTGAGAAAAATTTTAAAAATTGTAATTTTTAAACTACTTTTACTGATATTTTGAAAAATATCGGCGCGCCGTGATTTTTTTTTTTTTTTTTTCAAAAGTTTATACAAATCGGTAATGTTATAATCTTAAA
>JAQIWE010002084.1:0-14019 GCA_034698565.1 Campodea plusiochaeta | reverse complement strand
TAAGGCTATATATTCTTCTTTAATTCATAAAAATCGGTTCATTGGTTGCAACGTGGCAGCCGATTGAAATGTGTCAGTTCGCTCTGAGACACCCTGTATAAAGGGTGTCCACGAAAAATCGCACCACCTAAATATCTTTTGAACTATTAATTTTAGAATACTTATGTGAATTACAAACTTATAGTAAAAATTCTGAATTTTCAGATGGCGTTGTCAGTTTTGTTGTAAGAACAACAACTAACGCTACAGTGATGCCAATTTTTTTTTAAATAATAGGGAACAGCTATTTTGACCGTGGACAAAGTTGCAGAGCTGGAAATTTCAGGTTCGAAACATGTCATAATTTTTGCTTAATAATAATCTAAACGTATTTTCCAGACTCCCTAAATACACCAAAATTTCACCAGAAAAGGGGATGTCCTTTAAACATGGTGTTATATCTCCATTTTATGACAATTTTGCTGTATTTTGGGTGTGTGGAAAATACGTGAAAAATGCAAAAAATTCGCTCTCGGGCTTCACCCTAGAAGTTTTTTTTATTTTTGGCTAAAGTGTCCTGGTTTTGGATAAAAAAAATCTGGTATGTTTATACTGGACAACTGCAGAGTTAGAGTTGGTGCAACTCAAATACTTCATAGTTTTACCAGTATTTACACTACAGCACTGGTGTCCTCGAAACTATTTCGAATGTGCATACTTATTCGAAAAATCAAGAAATCAACACCACTTATTCTCCAATATGGATCGAAAATCCAATACAATTATTCTCCGATATCAGACATAAATTATCATCATATTTTAATGAAGAATTGCACAGAAATCCACTTAGGAAACTTGAAAATCCCATTATACACTATAGCAAATCCAGAAATTGTTGCACCACCCTCGTACATTTTCTGTATGAAAATCAAGATGGATTTTCATGCTGTAAAGATGTTGTAAGAATGTTATGATGCTTGATGGAGCGATGATGAAAAGAAAAAATTGATTTTCTTGTTGTTGTTGAAGTCTATGGATATTATAAAGTGTTCTTTTTTATTTCGTGTACATTAGATGTGGTACACAATTAGGTATACTCATTTTCCGCTTCACGCTGTGAGTTTTTAAAAAGAATTTTTTTTTTATCGTAAAGAAAACAGTATTCAAAAGAAGGATTTTTTTTTCAAGAGTGATGGTTTGAATTTTTATTTTACTTTTAAGAAGTGTAAATTCGAGAGATTATAATAAGAGGCGCTCCATGTGTTATAAGAATAGAAGAAAAACAAATGTATAGAGCACTTATTCTCTCAAGTTTTTATTTGAAATTTGGATTGCTTTTAAAATATTCTCCTTATACCTTTGAGGATTAAATGAAGCATTTCATAACCGAAATTTGAAAAGTATAACGTAATGAATTCTGTTAAAGGGGTATTTTTTTCCTGCGGGAAGCCATCTTTTCCAACATAGCTTAGCGATCTCTTGGGAAAGCGAATACAATAGGGAACAAAGAAAGTAAAACGGGATCTGTGTGTTGGAAAAGATGGCTTCCCGCTGTAAAAAAAATACAGGTTTAATATTAAAGGTGAAAAAAATAATTTATATTCGCACGTCTCAGGGTACATTTTAATGATATTCAAATTTTGAAATATTCACTTTGTTTCACAATATTTTTCACATCACGTATTATTTCATAATGTAATACAAGATGAATTATGAAGTCTAAATTAACAACCCAATGAATCTTTAGTACAGTCTTATTATAAGTGTTAGGAAACTTATTCACCTGTAATATTAAATCACTAACCTCCTCCTTTATTTAAGTACTAGAGGATGTTAGCGATAAAAGCAACGTTCTTCGTTCTTATAAAAAGTAGATGAAAAAAATACCTGAAAGAAAAGAATTAAAACAATCATTGTATTGTTGCCGGAAAATTCTTCATAACATAGGAAGTAAAAACATCAGTATAATAAACCGCAATTTCTACTATATTATTAATCCTTAAATTAGAATTAGCTGAACATTCAGTATAAAAAATCTTAAAAACATACCTCCACATGTTCATTTTCTAACTTCATTTTCCACCTGATTACCAGAGTAATATATTATTGAAAGAAGGCTCTTCCAGGAACCTCATTCCTCTCTAAATATTCATGAAAACATCATAAGTGACTATACAAGAAGATGTAGCTGTATTTCTTATACACCCTTTTCTTTTTTCAGATGCAATAACGCAAGTTGAAGCCGTGGTTGGTCGTCGAGCAGAATTACCTTGCGATGTTACTCAAACGAAAAGGGATGATACAGTTTATATGGTGCTGTGGTTCAGGGATGCTGTAGGAATTCCTCTCTATAGGTAAGTTAGTCTAAGGGGGTACTTTACTACATCTCTATAAATTTCAATTATTCTTCTAGAATGGAATATTGTTCCACGTGTTTCTCATTTGGAAGAATAATGAAGTAAAATCTAAGATATTACCGTCAGTCTGCTTCAATTAACAGGTTGAATTGTTTGAGTAGTGTTTCCGGGGGTGGAGGGGGGGAGTATGTAGTAATAATGTGGGAGTTGCTCATTTCGTTTGGTATATAGTGTGTGTATAATGCTTAGATGAATGCAATTATTTGGATGAAATTAGGCGTCAAAATTAACTTGAATGTGAAAGATTTTGAATGCCTTCTTGTATATGAGTTTAAAAGTTTTAACTGGTAATACATTAACTATTTTACTGTTATGTTTATGATATGTAATACATTGTCATCATTGATAAATTATTAAAACTATAGGCAGTTGGTATATTTGTAATAATAGCATTCAAGATAATATTCGAAAATTCATTTTTTTTATTCCTTTCTTCGTTCTAACTCAATAGAACATAACACAGAAGCATCTTCAATACCATTATCATATCTTCATACCATCATAAAGCTAGATAATGTAGAATACCGATACTAACGTAATCCTAGTCAAATTAGCTTAATGATAAACATAACAATTATCTTATTCACAAAACTTTAATTGTGCTCATAATTTTGAAAATATTTTCTACCTTTAATCCACCAATGTTAAACTTACAATAAGTAATAACACATACAATACAGAAAATATACACTTTTATCTCGAACAAAAATGATGACAAACTCTCTCTTGGAAGAACTTTTCTTAAGCAAACTTTTAGATCATTATCAGTTATTTACATGCTCGTTTTGAAAATTTATTCTTCCATGTAACATAAAGGAGTTCAAATAACTTTGCTAAAAGTTACAAGAGACAGAAGATGAAAAAGGAAAAAATAATTTAGTAAGCAAACTTCAAGTAGAAAACGTACAGAAGTTGTATTAAATCACATCAGATGACAATTCATTTCTTTTCAATGAAGAAGAAACTTTATTTTGTTTTGGGTTTGTTCATATTGTCATGATGTGAAGGCAGCAGGGATTATGTCAAATTGTTCTTGCTTTCTATGTTTAATTAACCAATCTCAAAAGCTTATTAAAACTTCAATAAGTCTTACAGAATGATGCACAATACATGTATTAAATTTAACACAAAAATGAAAGACAAGAAGTTTATTATACTATAGAAACTTAGGTAAAGTTTGTTGCCGTTATTGTTCTGCGCGTTTGTATGTTCAAGTAGCGATTAAAGCATTTTTTCTATTAAATACAGCAGTATATTCAACGATTTTTCTTTGTGACGAACTCGGTTTGCTCAAACTACTTAAAAACTCTAATCTATGATTAAATTTATTGAATGTATGTATCAAAATTCCTAAGACAGAAAGTAGAATATTGCGATAATTTTCAAACCGTGTCTTAAAATTTAAATTTAGCATTAAAATTTTCACATGTTTTAAATAATAAATAACAGACTGTATAGTACATGTACGTATTTATGTAAGGTTTCTTCTTCAGTTAATTTATTTCTGTAAAATATTTATGTAATTAAATTATTTTAAAAATGAGAACTCATATGTAATTAGTTCCGCTGCGATTTTCCAATGAAATCCATCTTTTTTGTAATTTTCAGTTGAATAGGAGTTATTTATGTTTAACTCCTTCCTTCATACGATCTATACCGTATATTGTATTTTCTTCTGTAACCTCAATTTAATTGATCAGTAACATGTTAATTCATTCGATTCTTTCTTCCAATCTGAGTGTCGAGATGGAAGTGGACAATAGGAGTAAATTGTTCTTTGACATTTAATTACATTAGTAGATGTGTGTGGATTGCTACAATTACCTTAAAATTTTGATTTGGAGTTGTTTACTCTAGTTCAGAGAAGGTCAACACTGGTTGAGAATCATTACCTTGATAGGGTTGGACGGTAAATGCATAGTAATTGGTCCACTTCATTTTCAGAAGGATATATCGATAGTGTCAATGCTATAGATCTTCTTCAGAATGGTTTACTGTTTCTCACTTGGGATTATAATCAATACCCATGATAGACGCCTCGTTAGTAAGAGGATTAAAAATGCAAAGGAGTCTTTGTGTCTATTTTGTTTGATTTTAAAAAGAGAAAGAGCAAGACAGTAACGAGACTGATGGTTCGATGACGAAACGAGTTTATAGGAAGGAGTTTTAGAAAGTGTCATGGCAATATTCACGGTGCTGCTGAAGAAAATAGTACAAGTTGATGTATAGTAAATTAATTACTTTACACTTTATTATAATAACAATATTACTATTAAATTACTTAATAATAGTAATCATTGAATAAGTAAATTTAATTGAAGAGAAATTTATTTTACATTGAAACTTATTATTTAGTATTATACCATTCCTTTAGAAAGGTATTTTCAGTATTGCATTATGATAAAATAACTCAGAAAACATTGTCTTCTCTTACAAAAACAAATTACAAACACATGCCAACAATATCATTTATCAGTTCAACTTTAACATATGTCCAAATAAACACTGTGGAGCTTTAACCATCCTTATATACCATTATCATCATCACTATGTTGTTATTGGGAAAATACATCTCTCTCCGGAACCTAAAGGGCAATATATTCATTGTTTTATTATATCAAAAGCACCCGCCGACTTTCTACACAGTTTATGTTGTTGAGGGTAAAATCCCACTTAATCCCTTGCCTTTAATTCTCTTAATTCCATTTTCTTATCTCTAAGTAATCCTTATCGAAAGTGGAATTTTCCATCTTTCCAAAATCCTTGGATATGTAGAGCAAGGCAGAGAGAGACATACATTTCGTAATGGTAAGAGACACACCAAAGAGAGAGAGAGACCGTTTTCAATTAAATGTATTACGCCCTTAGTTATGCTCAAAGTGGATGAATGGTTTGCTGCAGTCAAATAATACGTTGCGTGAACAAGACGCAATGCAGTCATGTTATAATATTCATGTCAGAATTAAATCAAATGAATGTATTTGTGTTAATATTTTGTTTAGCTAATTATATGACTGAATGGATTATAAAGGGATCGATACGTTCTCAAAATAAATGTCTTGGTAACCTACCTAGTGGTAGGTTACCAGCGTTTACTGTTCAGAAATAATATCTTTTTCAATATAATAACTTACCACCCGTTTAATGTTCAGAAATAATATCTTTTTCAATATAATAACTTACCACCCGTTTAATGTTCAGAAATAATAACTAATTTCAAAAGTAGTCTATAAATAATTCGAATAAAAAAATGAATCGACCTATTCATTCATTAATTTGCAGTATTTTCAATGTAATGCTCGTTTTATAGAAATCAGAGAATATTGCCTATATTTAGTTCAATACTCAATAGTGTTCTTACTGCAAATTTTCCGCCTTTTTCATTATGTTGTAATTATGAACTAAAATATTATTTAACCAACCATTAATTTATTTTTCAAATGTACGAAGTTTACAATATTTCAATAAATTCATTTCTTCGCCAATTTTGTTAGATAACTATAAAATTAAATCGGTGTAATGTTTGTATACTCTTACTCATTGGTAAAATTTTAACATTTCATTTTCGAACGAAAGTGTAAAGCTATATATAACATCATTGCGTTTATACTATTTTACAGCGTGGAAAGCTATATATAACATCATTGCGTTTATACTATTTTACAGCGTGGTTATACTTATTATAATTATCCACACCTATCCATATACTGTACTATGCAGGTTGTTATACGGTATATTCGAATAATGTCATTATTACTATTTACTATTAACTTATTCTCACACAACTGACATTTTAAATGAAAAAATGTTGTTTAATGTGTGTTGACTCCTCTGTATGTGTAATGTAGAGGTTCTGACAGAAAGTAAGTTCGCTTTTTAAGCCTTTAATCCACCTTTCTGTATAATTAAAGCATTTAATACTCGACACAAAGAGTTTAGGCGTGTTCTGTGCTTACGATATAAATCCCTAATATACTATTTTTATGCAATGAACGTCTCCTATTTGACTTTTGTAAGAGTTATTATTAGGATATCGTAATCTCCTGTAACATTTGTGGAATACATATACAGTTTGAACGATCCTCTAATAATGTTTGTTCATTATAGTTCAACGCCTATAAATTGTATTGGTAATGAAAAAAAGCGATGAATATGGATATTATTCAGAATTATTTATGTAGAAAAGAGAAATTTTTACATTGTACCCTTCCCCTATTTGACTCTCCTGATTGGGTAGGAGATGGAGCACATGACATTGGGGTTGCTAACGTATATTTGGAATATACGACAAGTAAAATCGAAATTTTACCTACTGACAAGACATATCTTTGTAGATAACACGTTTAAATTTCTTTTAACCTAACATGATATATGATAACACACATTAGCATAATATACATTCCAATTATTAGCATAGGCTTTCGGACGTAAATTTAGTTCGGACAAAATGGATTTACCGTATTTAAAATGGATTGCTATAAATTATTATTTAATTATGAGCTTATGAATAAGGATTTTCAGCATCATTAAGTTATATTTTTTAAGGAATTAAATACTTTTTAAGTATTTTTTACATGAAACAGTTTGATGTGAAATATACTCAAACTGCTGGTATTCATTATATAGATGTAAGGGTTCAATATAATGGGCACAATAATATATAATTTAGTATATTCTATGGGTGGTTTATATTTTAATTATGATATTAGTTGTATGTACTTATGTTTGTATATATAGAAAGATAAAGAACAACAACATAAAATAAACTATTTTCTTTGTTAGCATTGAGCGAAATGCATCAGCTTGATTGTATACTCATTATCGAAAAGAGAAGTTTTGATTTGAATGTGTGCGTGAATGGTCTACTTCGGGTTTGGAAATCGTGATGTGGTAACTCTCTCCCTCGTACCCCTTTTTTCGGAAGTGTATAAATTGCGACACACCCTGTATATTGATCCTAAATGAGAAAAAAAGCCGTGTGGAAGTGATAAAAAAGAGCTGGATAATAAAAGTGCCTTGGCAGCAAAGAGTCATACACTTTTTTGGCTCATGTAATGAAGAGCACTAAAATATATTGTAAAAGTCCTTTCATCATGTAGGATGCAAATGACCCTTTCACTCAAACAGACTTTGCTTTTTTAGTCCTTTCTTTCTTCTTCCATGGTGATTTGTGTTTGCTATAGTCTAGCTTTTTTTAGAGGAGTTTTAGTCATTTATTATTTTTTCACCGTTAATTAATCCGTAATTAAACGCAAGAAGAGATAATGCTATTCAACTGTTTGTAGTTAACTGTGAGACATAGCTTCATTAGAACTATATAGAGTCAGCTAGGTATTGAATAACTCGACTTTTTTTCTTCGAAGTTTCGAAATAATACGATTTAAAGAGTCCGTCCATTCTGTGAGAGCATTGTCCACTTCATCCATACCTGATGCAGTAGCATAGTTTACAGAGGAATAGGGGTATGAAATTTGAAAGTAGTATAAAAGAAGAACATTTAAAATAGTGTACTTATATAAAGGAATTTTTGAGATTTGATTAACAAGAAGAACAAATTGTTTCTTCTTGCATTTTGAGTCAACCAGTTGTTAACATTTTTCAGATTTACTGACGGAATAAAAGAAAGTCATTGTTAAGTTTTGAAGAATACAAAACAAGCTTATTTAATTATTTTGCAAAACTATGTAAACAAAAAAGTGAAAACTTATTAACATGGAATAGTCGCTGTTGTTACGTAGAAAGTCTTATGAAAATATAATTTTATTACATGCAACCAGTTTCACTGAATTCTAATTTTAACCTTCAGTTTTTTTCACGTGGTCCCATTCACTGTAGTCTTTTCCACCCCTTTTCGTATTTCTACTTCACTAGTGGGATTTTAGAGTGAGAGTGTACTAAATTCTGGCTTTAGTGTTTAAGTATTTATGTGACAGTGTCAAATATGGCGGATCTCTTCGTTCAAAGAGGGCAAAGTTGTTCCTCGCAAATTTAAAAACGTCATTCACATAAATTCGAACTTTCAAATATAGAGTAACTTGTAATAATTGGAAATAAATATTACTGACAGGTTTAAATTAATTTTAATTTGTTTTATTTTATCAACTGATAAATTTTTACAAGACTCAGGTAAAAATAGTAGCAGCTTAAAGTAATCGTTGTCATTATACTGTAACATTCAAAATTAAAGGTGAAGTTGAATCTATAGATTAGCATAATTCGTTTACATAATAAAAGATTATGTGACTCTTTCTTTAAAATTCCTTATCTGCTGTAATATGTTCAACTTCTAAGTGTTTCTTAAGGAGGCAGTACTTCTGAACCTTTAATTAACACTTTTCTGATTTCTAAAATACTTGTTCTATTCGTAAAATAATCTCTATAAATGGAATTTTTAAACTAATCTACAATATTATTCCTGTTGAAGAGAGTCAAACCAAAATCTGCTAAACCTGTAGTCAACCACACCATACACTGTATATTTCATGTAAAAATCTACTTTCACTTATACCTTAATAACATTTAATAACCAACACAGACTATTGGTTAGATGCGATTCAACAGATTTACTTTCCACTACAGTTAGTTTTTGTTAGAATACTGTTTCGCTTTGTATAGATTTTTAAAATGAAGTGAAACCACAGAATTAAAACGCATGAAAGGATTGCTGAATTTTTCCCCTGAGGTATTTTATCACTCATTTTATTACCTAAAGCATCACAAAGTAATCTGTTAAGTCTTTAATGCAGTTCATTTGAAGTTGTGTGATTGAGGTAAAGTAAAACACCACGTGATCAGTTGGAATAAAATCATTACTGTAGATTGCTGTAATTTACTAATCCCTGATTATTCTATACAAATCAAAACAAATTTTCATGTATTTATCAGTCGATGTATACATTCCGTAAGCTTCTCTAATTAGTAGTACATTAATTCTACTTGAATGTGTTTCATATATAGAAAATATGTTTAGAAATACGCTTTCATTTTTTTAACGTATGACATATAGATTATACTAAACAGCGTTGTATTTGTTTTTAAATCGGATTAAAACAAAAACTGAGAGTTTGCAAACTTTTATGTAATTGGTTACCGTACACCGTCAGTTAATACATTGTCAGTTAATACACTGTCAGTTAATACACCGTCAGTTAATTTAGTCATATTGTTATTGTACTTAAAGTTAACCCTCTTTATTTTTGAACTTATTTCTAAGCTAAGGGCTCTATTTTGATGTCCTGTGTAAGTCACCAGAGCGTGCAAGTTGACTTTTTTAGGAATGACTTTGTGATTTTGGGCAAGTTACCCCTGAAAAAGACTTGCACAGGACATGAGAATATAGCCCTAAAACACTGCTATTTTTAAGAACAAAAAAAGTGAGTAACCACTTAACTAAATAGCTCAGAGCAATTCCCTTACTTCTCCATTATACAACAACATTACATCATAGAGAATTTGACATCAAATATTCATGTGAAATTTATTCATCGATACACACATTTGAAATATAGAGTACATTTATATCAATTCACAGTGAGTTTCTCAATACAGGAAAGTTTCCTTCTGAGGTATACTTTGCATCTATCCACTTTTGTGATTGCATTTGTGAATCAATAGGTCTTTTCTTCGCTATTCTGATGCTTTTGCGTACTCTCAAATATTTTACGATGCTCTAAGGGTAGTATACCGCAATAGGGGAAAGAGTCAAGTGTCGTTTAGAAGGTACTTCCCCCAAAACTACACAAAGTTGTGAAAATGGTTTTACTTGAGAACCATGAATCAGAATCTATAACCAAAAGTGAAATCCTTTCTCCCAAGATGAATCTGTAAATTCCCCTTCCCCCTTTTTAGCTGCAATATTTCCTTCCTTATTCATTAGTAAAGTGTTTTGTATGGTTCTTTCTAGTGGCCAATCACTTGTACCCTAAGCGTTTTCTTGCAGCAGCGCTTCATTACTTTTTGCCCCCTCCCTTTCTCCTTTCATTTGAAGTTGTGTCTTTTTCTCCTTCCCCTCCTCCTATACTGAAACAAGCGTCTCTGAATTGACCATAAACCTGCTTCATCTTCAATAAAGAACCGTGATCAGTGTAATAACATGGATCGTTTCATTTCGTAACAGTTTCCTTTGTCTTAGTCGATCTTCCTTTCCTAATTCCTTTTCTCCTCATTCCTTCTCACTTTCCTCATTTTATTCTCTCCCCCCTTTTATCTCATAGATCAAAAATAAAATTTCTCACTTTGTGGTGAGAAGGTTGTGTCAAATAAACATATCGAAAACCTCTGAGGTCAACCAAGTTTTGTTAAGTTGGATTTAGGAGGGTGAAAGTTAATATTTTGAGGGGGATATTTAGTTGAGGACTTTTGGTCTAGTTGGAGAGTTAATGGTCGAGATTCACTTAGAAATGGGAGAAAGGTTTTTTTCTGACCTGTGTTTAGTGGTTCACTAAATTATAATTCATTTTTTGTTTGTTTGTAGGATTGTTAAATGCACTTTCGAATATATTATTTTGAGTATATGGTAGGCAACAATATTTCCGTTGACTGATGGGGATTTCTAATGATTGATGAATCATAATAGGCGCGGCATTAGAATTTTCATCTGTAAATACGTGTATAGATTTTGTTATTTCCACCATACTAGCTGTCATGGTTTACAAGTTTATATTTACGTAGTGAGAGCAATATAGAAAAAGGAAAAATAATATTTTGTTGTTTAAATAATTCAAGCGAGTAAAACGGCAATAGATAAGTTTAAAAAGCTATCAACAGGAAAAATGTAATGGAAATTGTAATGTACTCTTCAGCAAGACTATCCTAATTAATAATTTAAATAATTATGTTCTCGTAGATAATAATAAACCCAACAAATAGTGTAATTTAAATACTACTGTGCATAATACTACATAAACTGTGGAACATGAAACAGTTTTACAACCTTGAAACGAATGCAAAACCAGACAACCACTAAAAGTCCAAAGTACTTAAATTTATAATCCAAAGGATTATGCAGTAGAACCTTCTGGTTAATAGAAGGGACTAAAATGAAAACAAATAAGCGGTCTTGAATGAACATATTTTTGCAAACAGCATAGTGTAGTGGCAAGTAATTTCATCTGGTCTTTCGAAGCTCTAGTAATTTGACAATGTTCTTACTCCCTCGGTCTTCTAGAGCCTCTAATGTACTCTATGAGTTTGCTGAGTAGTTTTGTCCGTTCCACCTTTCCAAGAGTAGCCCAACAACAGACAAAAGCCTTAAAGGATATAACAGGTAGAGCAAGAAGTTCTGCTTAGAGGATTAATTTCACAAATCACTTTCTCCTCAAGGTTAAAACCTTAATTTCCACACCATTAGGAGAATACCAATTTACTTTATCGATGGAGCTAATAACGTATATGGACGGCCATGATGGAGGTCAATTTCTGTATTTTAATTATGTTTTATGGAATTATAGAGTTACTTTTACTTTAATATAACGAAATGGCGATTGGAATAAGTTTAAAAGTGTGTTGAAGAAATTGTTGTAGGATATTTATCATTCATTATTGTAAGTTCGTATTAGTATTTCATTAATTTAAATGGAAAAAAGCTAATCAGTGAAACGTATGACTAATGCACAATTGAAAAAATAGTATAATGAGTTCTGTAATCTGTATGATCTTTATAATTCTATTTTTAAGTATTTGGTTATGTTCTCATGTAAAAGTAAAAGAAAACCTCGCAATATCTGCATGAACAATGTGTATTATGGAGAATGTAAAGTCACTTAAGTCAAATTACGTAGATCTTTGATTTCCTCGTATCTTCAATATTTTAATAAGTTATTATGTGGATATTCTTGGCCAGTGCAAATATTTGCAAAGGCCTTCGTAATATAGGTATACTAAACTTTAATTTTCCTATACATTTGTTGTACTACTCTGGTTAATATTTTCAGTTGATCTAATCTGAGCTAAGTTAACTAACAAGCCATTGAAAACTGTTAATATAAAGTCTGATAAACTTTGTAATAGTCTTACATCTGAGAGACATGGATTCAATACTATTCAAATTTGCTTGTGTTACGATTGGTAAATCCATAAATGAATCAAAATCTTTGTCACTATTTCAGCGAAGATTCTTCACTTTTATCAATACAGTATAATACAATATGTCTTTTATCAAGACAATAGTTCACTAATGTAAATTTTATACTGTCTTGATAAAAGTGAAGGATCTTCGCTGAAATATTGACAAAGATTTTGCTTCATTTATGAATTTACCAATCGTAACACAAGCAAATTTGAATGTGTAATAGTCTTTTGGTAGTATATAATTGACTTGCTATATCCTCGTTTGGACGGAGATTCTAGAAATATTTCTAAACACACCTGTGATGTAATAATTTCACAGTTCAGTTTTCTTTTTTTAATTCTAAATACATATAAACTTACAACAATTAAAAGGGTAACAAATAATTTATATCGAATAAATTTCAAAATGCAAAGTAATGCGTCAGTGAGCGAGTTTCTCTTCCATTTTGAGTCATAACAAGTATATTCAAGAGTCGTTGTTATTGAAATAGAAATGATGTTGCATTCAAGTGGAAACTTCCATAAACCCATTAAGTAGTTGCTCTTGCTTCTACAGAGATTATGAAAAAAAAAAACTTCTAATTCCTTTCCCATATAAATTGTAAAGAAAGAACCTCTACACAAAACATAAAAGAATATTAGAGTGCCATTTACTTGAAAGAGCTCGAAAACTATTATATTTTGAAAGGATTCATTAAGCCGCAAGTTTTAATTAGAGGAAGAAAGGGGGAAGATTACACAGGCAATAAGTAAAGAGAAAGAAGACTGAAGAGAAAAAAATAGGTGAGGAAGGGAAATTTTCTTCTTCTTCTTCCTTGTTATTTTTTTTCTGGAGGAAAAAATCCATCCAAAGTACAATCTTGTTAACTAAAAGAGGTATTAGATTCTCAAAATGTAAGAAACAAAGTCTTGTAGCCAAAATAAGCTTAAATTTGGTTTAGATGTTAATTTTTTATCGCTCGAAGTTTTGTTGTTATTTTTAGTCACAGGTAAAGTAAAAGGAATAGTAATATTGGTAAATACAATTTTACACCATTAGATGTCAAAATTAGTATTTACGGGAAAAAAAATGTTATTTAATAATAATCTTCTTTCGAAATAACTCAACTTGTACTTAAGTTAAGTAACAAAATAAAAACATGTTCTATATACACTACAGCAATCATATGATATTTACTTATTGAACCGAATAATGTTGATATTCAATATAGGTAACTGAAACAAGTATATTATATTTTTAAGAGCCCTCCACCTGAAATTAAAATTCAGTGAGGCCGAAATTTGAAACTTGTATTACTCACCAGATCAGGTCGCAAATCGTTATTTTTATTTTGGATTGCATTGGTTATGGTAATATTCAAATATATTTATGAAAAATCTCTCGATTAATAAACAAAATGGCCGCCTGCGGAGACAAAATGTTCAGTTTGTTTAATGCTCATTACAATTTAACAATTGATAGGAGCTTAAAAACAAATATCATTGTGGATTATACATATAAAACAACATTCTTCTATCTTTTCATTATGCCATTAATGTATCATGCCAATGATTA
>JAQIWE010002083.1:0-14020 GCA_034698565.1 Campodea plusiochaeta | reverse complement strand
TAGCGTACTTATCTTATTCAGCATTATGGGCATTTCATAAAAATATTAAAATAAAAACTTTAGCAATCTTTTTTTTTGTTATCAATATTAACAAATGATGGAATGGTCAGTTGTGTAACTTTTTTTCCAAAGAACATTACAATATATTGTCGAAATGTGTTTTCAAAGAGCGAACGCACCTAATTTATGCACTGCGGAGAAGTCATAGGACTACTTGTTAATAATAAGAACTGCACTCAGTTGCTGTTATTTCTCCGTTTGTATTATTGATAAAAATCAGAAAATTTATTCCCGGCCAGTAGTATTCTAATTGAGTAATTCTAGGTAACCGAAATTCTATTTGTTTTTTTTTAAACCTGCGGGCTTTATTTTTCGACAACATAAACTAATGAAATTTCAGTGAACGTAAAATTAGTTACTGAAAAGACTATTATTCATTTGAAACTTTGTGAATAATACATGTTTACAGCATTCATTTAAGGATTTTTCTAAAAATTACGTATTTATGCTATCAAATATATAATATTGATCACTATTCTATTATCAATGGATTCAATACGATAACTGAACATTATTTTTTGTTTCTCCATTGCATAAACGAACACGTATAATGTAGAGAACAAATTATTGTTGAATCTGTCAGTGGAAGTTATGTCATTAATTTAATTTCAATTATGTCAAAGGTCGAATGGTGAATGCTCCTCATTAATTTGTTTCTATATTCATAATGTTCACCAATACGTCATCAAAATTATTTTTCATCATAGAAACTAGTAGTTTTGAATAACTAATCTATTAATGAATCTAATTAACATCTGAAAATTGCTAACGATTTGGTCCAGTAGTTTTCGAGAAATTATTTTTTGTATTTCACTAAATCCCTATCTTATAACATATTGGGGGATATTGTCTCCCAGCATGTTATAAGATAGGAATTTAGCGTTTTATAAAAATTAATTTCTCGAAACCTACCAAACCAAATCGTTAGAAATTTTCAGAAGTTATTTAGATTTATTAAAACATCATATATTCAAAATTACAAGTTTCTGTAATCAAAAATAAAAGTGTGCGATGTCGACTATCCTTTCTGTAAGTGAACATTATCAATATCGGAAAACTTAATTTGCTCTGTGATATATTAATTAATGAATATTTCAACTTGAGTTACGTAAGCATCATGCTCCTTGATCTTCATATTACCACTTTTTTCAGATGCGTCGGGTCAGATGAAATTATTTTAGGTCAGATTTTGTGATATAGGTCTAATTTGTATTCTCAATTTCAATAGGTTTAGTTGATTAAGATTACTTTGGAATATTTACAGTATAGGAATGGTGTACAACATAAAAGTACGGTTCCAAGTAAATACTGATCTTCCTTAAAATACCAAAGTGTTTTTACAAATCACCGAAAATACTTTGAACTCGTATGAAAAATTGCAAATGTAATTCTCTAATAAAAAATTGATGGATATAATAACATAATACTATTCCTTGAGTGAGTTGGTTTACCTTTCTCTCTATATGGCTTGTTCCATTATACAATCTCTAAAGCTGTCCTTCCTTGGATCAAACAGCTTCAATGGAATTCCAACTTGTCATTTCAATGGAGAGCAACAATATAAAGGGGTTTCCCAATACAAACTTCTTATACAAGTACATGAAACTTCCATTCTCAGGTACAATAAACTTTGATTTGATATTGATTGCATAGGCACCTTTATGGTTCTCATACATTATTTTGTAACAGAAATTCTTGAAGGAATATTACTTGCAACTTGTGTCGTAACAGCAAAACAGTTTTGTTGTTTGTCCCTCTATTAAATTAAAAAAAAAATGTTTTGTCACTTAGTTAGATCGCAAGCCTGTGTCACACTGTATATATGTGGCATATACTGTTATTACCTTAAAATATTCGTCAAAATTTCCAATGGTTGATATTTATTTAATAATATTTATTAAGTCGAGCATAATTACCAATTACAGTGGTAGACATTATTTTGAAATAGCTATATTCTGCAAACAAGGTGTTACAAGCTAATAAACATAAATTAGTATAGATATGGGTGAAAATATAGTGAAGTAAACATTCTAAACAACTTCCCAGTTGCCATTTGTTTCACTACTGTAATGATACGAATTTTCTTCGCATTCCCATTATTATGTTTTAGTTTTATATAAAAAATGGAACTATAAGTGTTGAATGAAGGACAAAAGCATAAAAGCTTGAAGGCCATGGAAAATGTCAACTTCTTTCTTTCCCGAAGCAATGGATACTATGTCCTCTATAACTCTTTAATTTTAAAGTGTTGATATTCAGAGTAAAAAATATGCTCTTTGTAGTAAAATAATACCTGAAGGTTAGTTAATATAAATTATGTCATAAAATAACATAAAAAGTCACGTTTCTAGCACTCTTTGCCACCATTTCTGTGATAGAACATTTTTAAAGGGTCAATGTATTTTTTACAGTTCAGCTATTATAATGTGTTTTTTCTCTTTATATTTTATGGCTACCTATTTACATTTATTATGCAGCAGTACAATGAAGTAAACATACAGTGGCATGTACTGAATTATTACGCAGGTATTTACATTAGAAATGTGCTCACATTATTTTAAGTTTTTTGCACTGTATAACTATAAGTTGGGTGTATGAGTATGGACCAGAATTTGTATGAAATCACGAAACGCATGTATCAAGGTAATACTCGTATTTATGTTAAATTGGAAATAAAATAATTAATCTTCCAGAAGTGATAAAATTTCTATTTGTGATACAAGCAGAGACATAGATCACTGCTTCATAATTTATGTTCTTCGCTCACTGTCACATTGATCCATTCTTCGCCCTCATTGGGAAATGTAAATTATATTCTGTAAATTATAAATTTAATGTACAATAACCCATAAAATGTTAACTATTTAAAATTTCCCAGTTCTTCTTTTCTGTATTACTGTATCAAAATAGCCTGAACCTCCAATTCAAATTTCTAGCGTAGAGTAATACTTTCTGGGATATAAGTAGAAAAAAATCGCTCTTTTTTCACTTTCTGTCTAATTCTGCACAATTTTGTTAAGATTCCTAAATAAAAATTTGAAAAAGGTTTGGAACAGGTTAGTGTATTTAAATGTATTTTTCATGGGAAGTTTCCATTGAGAAATTGAGGGCAAATCGCTGAGGCATGGTTATAGGACTCGCATAAAGCAATTTGATGCGGGAAAACAGCAAATTTAAATTCAGCCCGCACAGAAATATAGCTCATTCGTCCAATTTTATTACTTCACACTTAGATGGATTTTTTTGTAATACTCCGTAATTATTACGTAACTTGACACCCTCCAATATGCAAGAGAGCAAATCTACATCACAGTAGGAATGCACTACTAACACGAAAAATTCAAAACAGAAAACGTTCAGAATACTGCATGCAAATTTCAAAAATAATCGAAAATATATGGAATTGATTTTAAGGTAGAAAAAGAAAAAAAAACTTAACATGCTCATTTCATAATTTGGGCTAACGAGATTTAAGTTCGTGAATAGTTTCAGCCAACCACTCAGTAATGTGTTCAGTATTGCTGCTATCTATCGTTCAACATGCCAATATAGAGAATCTATAATTATAATTCAGTCCGAACAAAATTTACATTCTCCGTCATACTCATACGTATACGAAAGAGTAAATAATAAAAAAGCAACAGTTCAAAAATGTCATCACGGATTAAAAATTTCACAAATAAAATATTTGAAATACACAAAAAACAAATCGGTAACAAGATCTTTCACGTCTCTTTTTTTTTCTTTTAATCTGAGGAAGCTAAACTTCCGTCTGATGCAATGACTGATATTTCTGCTGCTGTGGTTTTATAGAACGTAATTATAATAAAAGATCACGTTTAGAAGGTTGACCTCCTATACTTTCACACCGTACGATTACAGCGGATCAGCTTACTTCACCTCGATATATTCAATATTATATGGAATATTTACAAAACATTTTATACCGAGCATTGTTTAATATGATCTATATTAATGAGTTGGCTATATATACTACAAAATAATATTGAGCAAACATGAAATAGATGGATAACAGCTCTTTATTATTTGGGTACGGCTGTACGCGGAGAGAAATGTATTAAAATTTTAATTAGTTTCATTTTATCCGATTCAGTTAATGAATCAATGTATTGATATAAGGATAAAATTGGAAATAGTATTTATAAATAATTGTTAGATAAATTTCAATGGGTGTATATGAGAGTTTGCACAATAATTCCTCCGTATTTCACGTGAACGTTTTATTATATTATAGCAGAAAGGTAACTATAGTAGGTAGTTACTGAAACTACAAATTTGTTATAGCTTACGTGCTGCCGTCAGAGATATTTTTGAAGTAAGAGGAGACATTTCTACTGGTAGAAAGTAACCGTTTTTTATTTCCGTGTAAGATTTTGCATTAAAAGGATTCATAACTTTTAATATTTCAATTAAATTAAATTCAATTTATTTGTTCAAGGCCGTATAGCCCCATAACTTTTAATAATATACAGTGATTGCTTCTAAGCATCATAAACATTCTGCCAATTTGTTAACCTTTGAAGTACCGTATCGTTCGCCATTAGCAGGTATTTTCTATCCCAGTCAATCATACAGAATAATAGTCTAAATCAACGATTCTTTTAACTATTTCCTACAAGCATTACTTGTTATACCAATACTTCGCTCAGTAGTAGTTTTTAGAATGTCAGCTGTTTGACACAGCTAATAACAATCTCATAAAGTAGTTGAAGTTAACAACAATGATTTTTTTTTTCATGTTATTTTTTCTTTCTTTCCAGCTTATCCTGGTTTTAACGCTCCTTATTCTCCTTATGTGCCATATCAGCATGTAAATCCATTTAACGCTTATCAACCACAACAGCGGCCATCATCTGGAATCAACTCATTCCAACAACCATACTTAGCACGAATTGAAGATCAACAATATATTCGTCCTTACATTGGAAATTCTCAATCACAAACTCCTAATACTGCTGCTGCATTCCCTTCACGACATCATCCATCTTCGGAATTCTTTTATAATCCTTATGCTTTTTCAACGGCAGCTCCCACTATAAGTAGAGATCAACCGGAGAGGCAATATCATACACAAACTTCAGCACTCTTTCCACAAAGAAATCCTTATCCATTTTCAATAGAAAATGAAAGTAATAAGGATACTTTAGCTCCTATAGTGGAAACCGATTCTGCCTCTAAACCTATTCATCAACGGTTTATTCAAGGAAGTTTTGCTCCATCACCTCCTGAGTATTTAACTTCATCAGAAGAGGATCTTTATAACACTAAAGAATTAGATTTCTCTGATGATACGACTGAAAGACGACCTTCTCGAGAGCGGCAACAGAAAAAAGATGTTCCAAGACCAGCTTCTCAAGAGCATCAGCAAAAGAATGATGTATCAAGAACTCGTGTGGCTCAACCACAGAAAAAGGTAACACCAACTTTTACATCCAGTGCTGAAGTTAATACTCGACTAAGGAGTAGACCTTTCCGTAATAATGTGTTCAAGAATTCTTCACTCCGTGTAGTACATCGTAGAAGGCCAGCTAAACCCAAGATTCCTCCTGCAGCAACGACTGATTTTACTAAAACTTATGCTGCTGGAAGTCGTGGGAATTCGCCAAGACGTATTGTCAACTTCTCACCACGAAGACAAAACAGACCTTTTCAATCTGCACAAGTAATCGATCTTCATAAGAACAAAGATATTACACAAGAAACTGAAGAAGAAGAAGATCAAGAAGAACTTCGTGACGATCAGAAGTATATTATAGATAAAATCAGAGAAAGTCAGAGTGGCAAAGGGAAGATAGCTGAGGATGCTTTAATTTCTGACTTATCAAATAGAAAAGCCATACAATTATCTGCTGAAAGTATTACAAGTGCAGATGCATTTGCAAATCTGCCATTTGAATTATCTGAAAGTTCAGAAGAAGAAGAAGAGGAAGAAATTCCACCTTCTAGCACAACAACTTCCACTCCAATACCTTCTTCTGCTCCTGTAATAACTGAAAGTTCAATTCCTGCTCAGGATAACTTTGATGAACCTCCAACAACTTTAGCTCCCGTTCGTGAAAGCACAGATAGTGTTGTAATAGTAGCTTCTGTTCAAACAAGTCGTAGTATAACTAGACCTAGACCTCATTTTTCTGTTTATAAAAAGAAAACAACTGTACCCGACGAAGATGACACTACTACAAAACCTTCAGTTTCCAGAATTCAATACAGTACAACTCCAACTCCGGAAACTTCTCCTCCAAATCCAGATCTGACAAAAATACGTTCGTATGATCATCTCGATCAAGTTCAATCAGAACTTTCTAGCCAGTTACTCCAGTCAATTAACTCTGATCAGAAACAAGAATTTTCCAACGATAACATATTAAGCACCTATCCTTTTGCTCATACTAAACCAGAATCAGATAATACAAATTTACCGTCTGTTGAAAGCACAGTTAGCTTACAGACGTCTTCAACCACATCTAGTCCAGAAAGCAGCATTACAGCTACCTCTTCTACTGAACCTCCAATCACAGATCCAGCACCAGTTAAATATATTACTACAACTGAAGCTAATACACCTCCTACCACAAAGGTCACGACTCAAGCACCACCAAGAATTTCTATCAAGAAATTATTCGTACCAGGAAGTCCAACAAAAGCAATTCCTACTCAAACTACAACTGCTTCGACACCAATTGATGTTTCAAAATTATTTAAAAGCATTAAGTTTGACGATGTCAGTGCATTTCTTCCACCAGGCTATAAACTTTCAACTACAACCACAGTAGCCACTACAAATCCTACTCCTACCAAACCAACTACAGTTGCATCTACTACAACTGAAAATTCGAGTGCAAGTATTTTTAAGAAGTACGAGCATCTATTTACTAATACCATCAGGAATTCTAATATTAGTGGTATCTTACCATCAGAGTATACTATAGTAGCAGGATCAACAAATCCAGCCACACCTTCTAGTGTACTTGAAACCACTATAAAAACAACAACTCCAAAAGAAGAGACTACTACAACAAGAAGCAAACCTAAAAGCAAATTTGATCAATTATTCGCCAATATAAAATTTGATGACGTCAGTGCCTTATTACCACCTGGCTATAAACTGAAAACACAAAAACAGGAAACTACAACTCCAAGTACCACAATAGTTCCTACAACAGCTACACCCAGAACTACAACAAACCGTTTTTCAAGCTTATTCAGTGACATAAAATTCGATGACGTCTCAGCGCTTCTTCCTCCTGGATACAAAGCACCAAAAGGAGTACCTCGACAGAAAAGTTCCAGCGAAGAAAATGAATCACTCAAACCAAAACCAATTATCGTGAAAGATATAAGTGCTTTCTTACCTCCTGGATTCAATTTAAGTACTGAAGCACCTCAAACAACATTATCTTCTCCATCACCAGTTTTCAAAGTAGAAGATACAACTACATCTTCAAAACCATCCAGAGTTGTCTTTCCAACACGTTTAGGTACAAATAACAAAAATCGAGCTAGTACTTCAGCGCCAAGACCACAGGGGCCACCACAATTGGCAGTTGCTATTCACACAGGATGGCCAACAAGGTATAATTGAATATGATTTTTTTTTACTGAGTATAACTAATTTTAGATTTCTTTTATGACTTTTCATCTCACCAAATAAATGGGTGTTATCTCGTAAATTTTAAAGTTTACTGCAAATTCATTTTCAAACAAAATTTTCTGTCTGTATATAATTGAAATATATCTGTTTATTTATATTTTAACTATTTACATTTTGTATTTAATTTGGAAATAGTTTACTATTAAATTGAAGTTTTTCTATTCATTTTTCTGTAATTTGTTGAGATAAGAACGCATAGAAGATGTCCAAGGAAATACTATATGTGTATTTCACTAATGTTTCTTTTTTTAATATCTATTTAGTTTTAGTTGGTGATAATTTCATTACCAAAAGAGAATTTTAATCAAGATGCTATTTTTATTCATTCGCTCATTACCATAAGTTTCAAATGTTATTCTTTCAATATTATGTTATAAAACTATTCAAAGTTATATTTTAAATACTGTAGAATGAAATTGATATTTCACTAGTTAAAGGATAGATAAATTGATAATAATAGTGTATAAGAAAAATAGACCAGAATATTAAATATTTCTGACTGAGAGAGTTTATCTATAACATTACAAATGTCCTTTTCATTATATCTACAAACAATAAAATATAAGCCGTACCAATTATACCACAAACTCTTGGAAAAAACTCAACTCCCCGACGACCTCATAGAAATGGGAGTAATGCCCATTGTAATTAAAAAAAACTAATACCCCGTTATTATTATAATATATAACTCCATAGTCGTGAGGGTCATTCATCCTTCAATTTATTTTGTTTCCTTTTGAGGAAAACCACTGCATTCACGGGATGGCCTTCTCCTCCAACCACACCTACCACTCCTAAGCCCCCTACGTCATCAACAGAACCAACTACAATTTTACATGTACCGGAAGTAACCAGATCACCCCCTCCTCCCACACTCCCACCTCTTACCCTCCCCCCTACTACTCAATCACCCCCGAAATCCACTACACCTGGAATGTGTAATGTTCAGTGTCGACTAGCATCCACTATTAAGATTACTGATGGAGCTGAATGGGATCCTGCATTATTGGATCCTCATACTAATCAGTGGAAAACACTCGCTGCTCGCATTGAGAAACAGGTAAACAAATGGGCTTGGAATTATCAATTTGGTATTGATTTTTTTTAAATGTAATTGAAATGTAAAAAATATTAAAGATGAATATCGAGTTGAGAAACAAGTAGAATGAGAGTGGAGAAGTCGTAGGGATTTGGAATTATAACAATTTGATATTGATTTTGCTTTAAATATAATTAATAATTATTAAATATCAATTATATTTTAATTATATGGGATTTCTATAGGAGTACAAGTCTTATAAAGTTCAGCTATGTCGTACCTCTTACAATGTAAATAAAATTTACATAATCATCAATTTAATTTTTGATAATCTGATTTCCGACATCTTGCATCATTCTTTAAATTGTCCGATAATAAGTGAAATATAAATTTTATCATAGAGGAGGCGTTGAATTTTATATTATCATATATCATGCATAAAATAAGTTTCACAAGAATTATAAAATATTTTTTACAAGATTGACTTTTGAGGAAATCCCCATTCCAATAATCGGAACCAAATTTAGTTGAGCATAACACTGTTCAACTGAAATGAAATCGTTTTAAAATCAAAGGAATAATTCAAGTAAAATTAATTTGTCAGTTTTATAATAATAACTCTCCTAATGTACGAGTACCGGTATATCTCCTTATGTTTCTGTAACTTGTATTTTTTTTCTAGTTGAATTCTGTTTACAAGTCTGGTCCTTTACGGAATTGGTACCATACTTTGAAGATTGACTCATTTAGGTAAGAGTAAACAAACATTTACACTTTTTTTTACTCCACCCACCCAGCCGTGAAATGTGGCACGGTGTACTTGTTCTCCATTTTTATACATGAGGAATAGAAAATTAAATTAAATCTCAGAAAATTATAGTGTTAAAAGGTAACAGCGAACAGTAAATTTGTTAATTAAAAAAAGAAATGTAGACTTCCGTTACCAAAATTTGAATATCTTAAACGAGTACCATTTGCTGTATGACTGAACTTTTTAAGATTTTTCACAGGTGATCCTTGAAATAATTGCCACTTTTAAAAATAATAATAACACACAGAGTAAGTTTGTAATGGATAATTGCGGTAAAAATATTATAAACGTAACTAAATCACTCAATAAGAAATTATTGTAACTGTAAACACAAGTGCAAATTGAACAAATTAAATGAAAGTTGTTCTATAAAATACTTTCTACATCAAATAATAATGTAATCGTTGGTTATCTTTATAGGAAAACATGTCTATAATATGTTTAAGATCAATAAAACATGGAAAGGTTACACTATTTTATACTAATGTCACCAACCGTAAAGAACTTCCTTTTCACAACACGCACGAATCAATACATTCTTTACATAAATTTGAAAAATAAAAGAAAAAAAAAGGAATGAAAATTATTCAACATCTGTAAAATACAAGGAATATTTGCGTATTTCTTCTACATTTATTTATTACAATGGAGTATTTATTTTCGGGTACCTATAAATGTATAATTGTCTTTAATCATATAATAATGCTCTGGCATTTATTTCCTGGTGATCGCTTTAATATAATTATATTTTTTAAATAATAATAGTAATAAAAATTCTGACGAAATGCATGCAATTTTATATACAATAGAAATATAATTAAAAAACACCAGTATATATGTCACTTCGAATCACAAGAAAATTCTATTTCAAGGAAATGACATTTATAATATTAAAATCTTTACACTGGAATATATTTGAATTTTCCTTTCGTATTGCTATTATTTTTAAATTTAATAAAAATTCTTCTTTTTTCCTTTTCAGCAAAGGAAGTATCCTTGTGGATTATTTCGTAATACTCAAGCAAGTAAAAGATGGTACAACTTCTAGAGATATTAGAAAACTCTTCAACGACAGTCTTAGAGGCATTAACAAAATTGGAGAATATACTTTGGACCAAAATCACACAGATTTTGTTGGTATGTAGAACGTTATTGTAATTAAAATTGATCTATGAATTAAAAATATATGAATATGTGAATTAAAATTGATCGTGTAAAGAATTATATAAAATGAGGAACTACTGCTATATATAAAAATATGCCAATTTAGAGATGTCATAAAAAAATTGTACACGTAACACGGTGCCAACCGTTGCGATAATTTTTTGGCCAACTTTTTGTTTTAAAAAGAGACTTCCAATAATTATATTCTTAGTTATATATACGCGATTTAACAATATTGGCATACTAAAAGTAATCAAGTTTCCTTTCTGACGTAATTTACTGCTCTCATTATAATTCTCAATACGATCAATAATAATCAAGAGTTTTTGAGGTCCAGCTGACCATCAAAACTTCCCATATTACCCTGAACTAATTACTTTACTTCAACTTTGATTTTCCTATGACCAAAAAGTTTTTTAAAAGTATACATTTCTGAATTGATAAAGAATTGTCTTAGATTAAATCTCATACTGTAAATTCATACGTATTTATGAAAACATTATGAATATTCTTTTCTCGTTTCTACCTACGATGTTTTGTTGTGGAGATGAATGTGAAACTTAGGATGGATATTAATGAAAAGAAAATCACTGACATGGTAAAATTAATAATATAATATATCATGCTTTTTCTTTTCAGTTGTGCCTTCTGTAGTGGAAACTCCCTCAATATTGGAACGCACTGAAATCTTACCTCAATGGGCAATTGCAGTTATTGTTGTGAGCCTTGTATCACTTCTATTCATCGTTGGTTTTGGAGTAACAGTGGTAAGATATTTTACAAATTAATGTTTAATTGAAAGTAAAAACCCAATGAAGTAGAAAGTAGTTATTAAATAAGAATATAAATGAAGGGATCATTCATAACACTTATTCACTTATATACATTTTTTACATCAGAATATGCTGATTATTATTGATTAATAAATGAGGGAGCCAGATCATCACATTATTTTATTTCGGATCTTTTACTGGAGAACATAGTTAGCATATTGACAGCTAATCAAGTATTATTATTAATGAATTAAAGGATAAGAGCACGCTGAATTTATGTAAAGTTAGAACGTTGGAATAACTTTTTTATGAAAATATATTGTAATAAGAACATTTACCAAAAAAAAACTGGAAATTTATATCATTTGTAATAACGTGCAAAACGCTGCGGAAGAAAACCGCGGAAATACGTTAACGACGGTATAATGAAAAAAAATATTTGGTGAAAACAATAGAGTCTAACTATTATAAGAACATCATTGACTAAAAACCCGGATTTTATCTTCAGAAGTCTTGTAATCGCAAAGAAACCTTGCTGCTACTTAATTTTTTTAGTAAGATGACTTCACAAGTACAAAGTTAGAAGAGCAATATCTCGGAATGTAAGAGGCGTAGAAATATTGCTGTCTCGTAGCTGTACTACTAAAAAAATTCCTACGATGTGACAATTTCAATCATTTTGCTACGAGACATGTGTTATTTGTGTAAACACACAATAAACCAATGTTCGATTAACTAATTTATTTCCATAAAAGATTTTCCTAAATGGATGTAAAACAACTACATGAAATTTTGTTACTCGCGAACATTATTCATATTGTAAATAGTAAAACACAGATCAACAGTCACAAACAGAAGGTACAGCGTTTTATTTTTTGTAAAATAGAACATTCTCTAAAGTTGTGTTAAGGTTAGAAAGTTTCGTAGTTTGGTTATTATTTTTATAGAAACATTCCAAATAGTTAAACAAATTTTTAACATCAAATAACGGAAATGAGAGGTAATAGTGACATGTAAGTTTTGTTTTTATATAATGCTATGATTAATTTTTTTTATCTAAAAAATGTCTAATGCCATGCTTTTTGAAGATGTTATTCTCAATCGTTGATGCTACAGTCAGTACTTCGGTTAGTGAAATTTAGAACTTCTCATGCACCTAGTCAGAAAACAATGATTTTATCAGTCCATCTGCAGTCTCGTTTGAAGCATCCATTGTTGAAATGCATAGTTATATAATTATATAACTTAAATATTAACTGTGTTTGTATTTTAGTCGTCTAATATAACAAGTGACAATTCTTACCTTCCGTAATATTCAAATTAATTGCAATAATACGTTGTAATTGACCATGTTTCTTTGGAAAATAAAAACCACGGTACATACAGGGGACGATAACACATTTCGTGAAAATTTGGAATCAGTTATAATGACACTAATGCATAATTATAACAGAATTGCTATAAATAACAAGAATGTCATGATTAGGAACGGATAAAAATCGACTGACATCACAATTAGCTAAAAACACCAATTTGGAAACGAATCGAGTAGTACAGACGGAATAAATTCTGTACTACACGATTATATTTGGAAAATATTTGCTTATGGAGCTAATAAATTGAAGTCAATCCTATACTGTTCACCTTAATGGAACTTAAAATGACCTGTGAGATATAGGATTGAATCCTGAGAGCCCGAAACTAATCATAAATAATTTAAAAGAAGATCCAGGTTGATCATTTCTACTTCAAATTATCTACCGTTTGTATTTCGTCGTATTATATATACAGATGATGAGAATATATCCAGGTTCCGTTACATCTTAATGTTAAATTTATAAAAACCGTCTGGTTTTTTCAGCTTCTAAACAGACACAGAAAGTCAACAAGACGTCAAGGAAATGTGCTCACTCCATTTTCCTTAGAAGTTATGCATGACATCCACAAATCCCAGTCTCTGTCAGGGGCAGAAGAATTTTGGAGTTCCAGAATGCAAGCAGAGAAATTTGCTCATAAGGTAACTAACATATATAAAAATACGATGAAACGAATTACTAATATCATTTTTTTTTTGTTTCTTTAGCCTATTGGAATGTACGATAGCTGGCGTAGTTCTTGGAGTGTTTCACCATATGATAATCACCAGAGAAGACGTTTACCTGACTTTAACACTGGACTCTAATACTCTGTTCAACTCAAGTGGGACTTATTTTTGAGTGTAGTGTCGCTTCTTGTACGAAGTGATTTGTTTCCAGTGACATTTTGCTATACGTCAATATTGATTTAATAGTTAATGTAGCAACTGCTCACAATTTACTTTTTATTTGTTCATAACAATGTCTGTGTTGTAACAATGAGAGCCATTTTGTTGAAATATGAGAGAAGACAAGATTATAATTTGTGTCTGTGATTGAGAATTAGTGAAATAATTGTGAGACAGAATAACAAAATGTTTTTCAATAAATACTACAGTTTTTTAAACATCACCATATGTAATTTTT